>CM071926.1:103127192-103208558 GCA_016081115.2 Rehmannia glutinosa | reverse complement strand
CATCGGTGTACTTCGTTCAGTTTGCATTATTGCTTTGTTCCTCGAGGTTAAGTAGTTTTGTGAGCAAAAGAAAGTGCTCGAATGTCCATGGCCCTTTGGAGATTGAACACGTGAAACATCCAATTCTTGAAAAAATTGGAATAAGAATAGGTCAAGACCCTAACTCCTTAATAAAGACTCCTTTCACCGTGCTAGAGAGTGCCGCCATTGTATTCTTCATAGCCAAAGAAGTTTACTTGATGATCGGATAAGCGATTCACGAGCACCCATAGGAGTTCTTGATTACATGTCGCCTCTCCCATCAACCTCGATACCCTCACCTTCTTCCTCTTCCGCTAATTGCATGCGGCCTTTGCCAGTTCCATCAATTGAAAGATTTTCTGCCATTGTGATAGAATAGTAGAAATGCGAAAAGACAAAAGATAGCTTTTTTCCTTGTCAGAAAGAAGCAAGGCACTAACAAACTTGTGAGAGGACAAGACAAAAATTTGTCAATGATTTACTTAAGAAAACAAAAATGTTAGACTCCAAGCTTCGCCCCACTCCTATAACTCGGCTCATAAGCTGTCTCTCACAGATAGTCCATCATTTGATCTTCCTACGGTTTATAGGAGTACTAGGGTGCCCTTCAACACTCGATCTTACAAGCGCCCGACATTTTCTTAAATGGTGAACAAGCTTAGTCAGTTTTTGCAGGCACCTCTGAGAAACATTGGTGTGTGCTTGTAAGAGGGATTTTAAGGTACCTTAAAGGCACTAGTTCCCAAGGCATTACATTTAAGCCTTTTTCCAAATCTACACTTGAAAATTATGTTGATGATGATTGGGCTAGCTTCCCAGATGATAGAAGATCCACAGGGGGTTATTGTGTTTATCTTAGTCCTTATCTCATTGCTTGGAGTTCCAAAAAGCAAGATTTAGGGCCGAGTCAGAGTATCGGGCCTTGGCAGTGGCAGCTACTGATTTTGTTTGGATAAAATCCTTTTTAGCGGAGTTAGGAATTTCTATGGTTCAACCTTCAGTTCTTACGTGTGATAATGGTAGGGCAATATCCTTAGCTTCCGGTAGAATTAGAGCATAAAGCATTTTGGGCAGTGAAAAAGCTTAACTTCGACATGACAGCAGTAGTAGAACAGATAAAACTGCAAATAAGTGAATTAGAAGAATTTCGTCAAGATGCATATAAAAATGCCCAAATCTACAAAGATCGCACAAAAAGATGGCATGATAAGAGAATTTGAAGACGAGAATTCTTACCAGGCAAGTAGTACTTCTATATAACTTCCGAGATTGAGATTATTTGGGTAAACTTAAATCAAGGAGTTCGGAGTCCATTTTTTATCAAAAGGACTATCACCGAGGGAAGAGTTTATTGAATTCTTAGTGAAGAATGGTGAACTTTAGTAAAATGGGTAAAGAATTAAACATTATTATGGGTAATACACCAAAGAAATTTCGACCGCCTATTTAATTTAGTCAAAAGACAATCAGAGTTTGGTCAAGACGTAAAACTTAGCATTTTATCGAGGCAACCCTAAGATTGATTCGAGAAATACTTTTACGATTCCTCTTTACTTTGATAATCTTCTCTATATGTTCGGTCACAGGCATGCCCCAATTTTGGGAGGGTTGTCAGAATGCGTAAATTAGTAATTTTGCATTTTGTCATTGCATTTAGGATTATATGTAGAACGTAAAATTGCATTAATTTTTTTAAAATTTTCTATTTTTTATTTTATTTTATTTTTAGCACGTTTATTGCTTTAGCATGTTTAATTGCTTTTGTGTGTGATTTTAATCAAGATTTCAAAGAGTACAAAGCTTAGTATGATATTTACTATGAGCATTCGATTTTATGAGATGACATATTTTTGTGAATAATGCGATGAAGGGTTGAGGAGATGTCATTTATTTGTTTGAGATTAGTTAAGAAATTGGGTATTTGAGCATGTTGCGAAAAATAAGTCTCATGGAGCTTCTGTGCCTTTAAGCTTGCTTTATCTTATGCGATCTTATTTTTTTCTTGATTGTGTCATTCTATGACGCTAGAATCCTAGGAACTTGCCCTGGTATCTTTATGAAGTCATGTGTGTGTGCAATTTTAAAATAATTTAGGCCATCTTTATATTAGTCTAATTAGCCTAAAAGCCTACTTATGAACTCATGATTCCCTATTTAGCCAATTTTGAGCCTTAATTTTTATTGATAGCCATATTTTTTTATCTTTAAATTGCAAAAATCATTTTATCCCTAAAATTACTTAAGTTTATAGGAGATGAATAGCTTGGGGAGATGTAGTAAAATTGTGAAAAAGAGAAAGTTGGTAAAAGAAAGAGGGATGAGCCGTGTCTAGGTAAATGAAGGATTTATGAAGCTCAAAAAAAAAAAATCTCTAAAAAAGAAAGAGCAATCGAGCAAAGAAACAAAAGAAAAGAAAAATTCTAGAAATTTTTGAAAAATAGAGAGCTTGAGGATAAAGAAAAAAGGCAAAAAAAAAAAAAAAAAGAACAAAGCAGGTCTCTTGTGAGACGATGATACTTTGAAATGCTTATTATCGATACTTTTTAGTATCAAAAGTGATACTTCTTAAAATACACCAAATTAGTGTATTTAGATAGAGTATCATTTTTTACATTAAAAGTATCACTCTATAGTGTGAATAATGATACTTTTAGTATCAAAAGTGATACTTCTCAAAATACACCGAAATTAGTGTATTTGACAATGATCACCGGTTAAACTAAAAATATCACCATCTCGCGGTCTCACGGATTTTTCACCGTCTCACATAAGTTTTTGCGAAAAAGGGCCTATGAATGAAAAAGGAGAAAAGGGGTGGAGTTGAGTTGAAAGAAAATATCTTGAGAAAAAGTGATTTTAGATGAAATTGGGTTGGTGAATTGCAAGTCTGTATGCTTAAAATTCTATTTGTTCAAGTCAAATCATTTAATCCAAAATTTTTCTAGTAAAAAAGAGCCTACATTACAAATCACAAATGAAAGTCTTTTTTTATTCTTAAGTTGTGCACACAAAAGCTGTGGAGATGTTAGATGATTTGCAAGCTTCCATGGTAGTTCTACATTTAAAGAATTGAGTTGAGAGTAAAACACTCCCTACCATACATTTTGAGAATTGAGTGATACACTCTTTGAGTCGCAATGTCAAGTACCTCGGTCCAGTATTAATTATGCCGAACTTGTGATTGATGACTTCTTGATAATGAATCGCATGGTTTCTTAGATATGGAGTCAAATGAGATGAAATGTTTTATAGTGTTCTTATGTGTTTTTTTGTACCCCTTGAGATTATTTTTTTAATTTGCTCCTGAGTACCGAGCAATGGTTTTAAGTTTGGGGATTTTTGATACGTGCAAAATATTCACATTTAATGGCTTAAATGGTATATAATTAATGTATTTGCATGTATATTTAGTGTGTTTTACTTGGGTTCCTTAGAAGGGCATGATATCGCTAGTATTCTTGTAATTATTTTTACAGAAAGCAGGCTTAAATGAAAAGATACTCGCCTGAAGGCCCATATAAGATCGCGAGTGCAAAGAGAAGATTGAAAAGGCAAGAAGAAAACAGATGAAAAACCGCCACACGGTTGTACCGTATGATGTGACCGTGTGGAGCTACATGTCCGTGTGAAGTGTTGGGAGAAAATGAGGCGAAAACAAGCCGCACGGTCGGTATGTAGGACCACACGACCCAGTGTAGTGTGGCCGACTAAAATCACACGGCCCGTGCGGGCGGTCGTCTGGTGGATTTTGTGTCCTTTCCTACCGATCCTACAAGTAATCTCTCCAAGCACCTACATAAAGGGACCAAGGGTCGTACGAAAATTCATTCATTCATACAACATACAACACACCAAAATACACGAATTACACGGATCAAAGGTCTTCTCGAGATAAGAGGGGTTAGGTTACGAAGAACACCACAAGTGCTTTTCATATCGAGAAGCACAAGAGTTTGAAGAGGCAAAAGGAGGATCGTCCCCGACAAGAAAAGGGTTTCCTTTCTTAATTTAGATCTTTATTTGTACTTAAATGATGTCACAATGTTGATTTCAAGTTTGTCTATGAATTTGTTATCAATGTTTGGCTAATATTACGGATCCTAGGGCATAATCAAAACGTGGATTCATGTTTGATTATTTTTTTAATCGATTCAATATGTTCTATTTTGTGAATTCGAAAGCTTATTCTTAATTGCTTATTATCGATCAATAAATAACATGTCATATTTGTTAGTGCAAAATTTGGGAGATGAGTTCTAACAAAGACGGAAATTAAATCGGACATAAAAACGAGTGTAACTAGTGGAAACCTACAACTATTTGTGGGAGTCATTCAATTCATAGATCTTTGGGAGTTAATAATAGTTGACGTACGGAGATCTACAATTGTTATTAATCTCTTTTGTTTATGCGCCGCCCGGGAGAGGGATTAGACTAACTTCCTTTAATTGAACCCGTAGAAATGCATGAATTGGTTTTGTTAAACATTAATTTGATTTAATATTGATGTTGAGATTATGTGTCTAGGGTTGCTTTCGTATTTGTTGAAAATACTTGTGGGGTTCGAATTTATTTCTTTATTTTTATTTTTGATTGTTTTTATAAACTCTTGATATTCGGTTGGTTCAATAAAATTGGAATGCGATGTTATTATAGCCTAAGTGTTTTGTAGTCAATCCTTGAGTAATACAACCTTGCTTGTCATTATCCTATAAACTAAGACTATACACTTGGCTTTGTATAGAGATCCAAAAATAAATTTTTGCTTAACAATATGCTTTTTGTAATCAAACCTAACTGACAATTTGCGAATGACATTTTTTTTTAAAATAAAATAAAAATAATAAACATTATTCCCCGATAATCAATTTTAGTACAATAAGAAAATACTTTTACTTTTTAAATTACAATATAACCACTCATTTTTGTTATATCTTACAAAGTGCACATATTGAGAGTATTTGTTATAAAAACCCTCGATGAGGTACACTACTAGAAAAATGAGAAATAGCAAAGAAAATCAAATGATCATTGGCCCGTTGGTCAAAGTGAGATAACTCTTGTGACCTCTCTTTGGAGATATCGAGGTTCGAGCCCCTGGGCGTAACGATTGGAGCAAATTAATATTAATAAGAACTGTCGTGAGAACTATATAAATTGCTTGGGGACAACTCATATAGAAGCGATGGTGTGAGAGTATTAAGGACACATGAGCCATTTCGTGATTTACAAATAGAAACAAATAGCGAGAAAAGTTTTGAAACAAATTTAAGTTTCATCACCAAATTATTGTTCTGAGGAAAATATCAATTTTCTCTCTAAACTTTGAGAGGAATATAAGGTTCTCTGCGAGAGTTTCTAAGATACACATTTTAAATTTTTGCCAGCGAATATTTATTGTAATTTTGTCTATAAAATTCTTTCCCTTAAATCAAAAAATTTCGTTGCAAAAATTGGCACAATTATCATCTTTTCTCTTCTTGCAAAATATTTGCACTTCCTCTCAATCGAGTTCTTTCACTCTTAATCCCAAATTCTCACAAACCTATATATCCAAATAGAATCAATCGAAATATCGATTCATTTTCCAATCGGACAATGGTGGTCAGATAGGGTGGTAACTTGTGGTTGGCGATCTTTGCTTTTATTACCTTTACCTTCACATTCATGAGAAATTAGACGAAGGAGAAGTTGTGATTTGCAAACTCATTCCGGCCCGATGTTTTTAGTTCTTGATGAGTTACTCTTTTCTTATACGGTAATATATCATGAAACATGTATAATTTTGAAAATTAATTAAACTATTTTGTAATTAGGCTAAATCTCAGGAATAATTTTTGTAATTACGAAAAATCAATCGATGGATTTTTTGCCTTTTTGGCCAATTGAAAATCTTTTTTAGCCATGTTTTCAAACACATCTTTTAACCATTTTGGGGTGCAAAAGACATAAGCGCCCTTTAGTAGTTTAAGCGTGCATTTTAAAGGTGATACATTTCCAATCCAAACCAACCTTTCGAGCGCGACACGGACTGAAATCTTTGAAACCACTGGCTTGAGCGATCTGAGGCAGCGTGTATAGCGATCGACTAGTAACCGGTGGTAACCATTCAACTCCACTTTTGTTTTAATTTCATGTTTTTTGTTGATTAGTTGGTCTATAGTTGTTTTAGGTTAGGATTTGTTGTAGTTTTGTAGAAATTCTAGGGTTTTATAGGAGATTTTGTGTTTGAGGAGCTTGGGATGTTGTTAATGGCGGAAGTGAGAGGGGAAGAAGGCAGTGGTGGCGAGTTACATGTGTAACTCGAAGATCGGAGTTACATGTAACTTTCGTGTTGATTACATGTAACTCGAAATCAAGTTACCCATAACTTCATAAAAAATTACTTTTGGATTGTGAGTCACATGTAACTTTCGATTTCGAGTTACACGTATAACTTCGATTTCGAGTTACACATGTAACTTCGTAATTAAGTTCGTTTTTCTGCGAGTTATATGTAACCTTTCGAAATTATTTTACTTTCAATGTGACTTCGATTTGAGTTACATGTAAAACCTGTATCTTGAGTGTTTGTGTTTTTGTTTTTAGCAGTTGGCAATGATGAAATGGGGTTACGCATAGAATGGAGGAAAGCGAATGTATACTCAAACCACCACTTGATAGCGGATATCAGAAGGAGTTAGTGTCGGGGAAATTTAGATGACTTTGGGAATGGGCCGTTTGGCGTTTACGGACTTCAACTCCGGACGCATACTTGACCTCCAAGGGTATGCTCCGATTGCTCGGTGAAGCGATTTTGGTGGAGAATTGCGAGGCGGGGACTTGTGGTTCGCGTTGGTGGCGGAACACCGGTTGGGTGGCGAGTTTGCGATGTTTATGGGGCTGCGCACGCTTTGGCCTCGGCGATCGACCCATGCTCCTCACAGCATATTCCTCCGGAAGGAAAAGTACAGCGATAGTTTTTCGATGGGAGTCCTTACCCGACAAAGCGGTGCCCACGTTTGAGCGGGTCATTTCAAAAAAGAAGCGACCGGAGGAGAATCTGAAGATGGCGTATATCTTGTTCGTCATGAAGTATCTATTAGCTTTCGATCCAGTGATGCCGTCCCATTATGGTTGTAGACCTTGATTGAGGATGGCCGGTTGAAGCATTCCCATGGGGCTCACCCATGTGTATGTAAACTCACTCCATTATCTTGATTAAGGATCAAGGCCTGTGATCTGAGAGACACGTCCGATTCCACATATATGCCTACTTCTACCCTATACAAGTATATATAATTTAAACACGTATTTAAACACGAGCATTTCATATTCAAATCAGTTTCATTTTGCTTATTTGTTTTTTGTTTTGATCTGACTATGGGCATTTGAGGCTATTCCTTCTCTTGCTCGGGACCTTTCCCGGGCCTCGGGGTTGGATGGCTATCCTAGGCGACGACGGGTTAGATGCTCCCAAGAGGGCCTTGGTAGCGGTGGTGTTATTTGATAGTCCCAAGGTAATTTTTCATTTTTTACGAAATCATATGAGTAATAGTGGTATTGATAATATTTTCATCGTAATTAAGTAAAAGTTTTCCTATTTTTTTCACAGACGATATCGATCGGTGGAACCTACGACCGAGGTGAGTTACGACTCACTTACATGCGGGGCATCGATATGGACATGTCGCACGCAGTTGATGTATGTCCATATGGATCATTTCCCATCTTGGTTGCCCCACTTGCAGCGACTGTTCGTAGGAGGCTTGTTTGGAGCGGGAGCCGGGGACGTCTTCTTGCATCGGGAGCCTGCGTCTCGGCGTCTAGGGTATTCATACGAGTTGGTGGAGACAGTCGTCCCTCATCACGGCCAGTGCACAACGATTTGTGGGACCAACTTTTCTATCTCGACCCAGCTGCGAGCCATTCTACTCGGGTATTCATACGGTTGGTGGAGAGCAGTAAGTAGGTCGGGTGATTGACCGTCTTATTTCGTTCATCGAGAGATCATACGAGCGATATGGAGTCGTAAATTGGATGCGCGGCTACCTAATTTGATATGTCGGTATTGCGTGGCGGCAACATGTGGAGCAGTCACGAGCACCACGATTCTGAGCCGGACACAAATGATCCATCTCTCGCACTTGACCACGGAACTAGTGGAGCACGAGGCCCGACATATATACGCTCGGACATCGGACTTTGTGTACGAGGTATGTATATGTTATGCATTTTATCTTCTATTGAATTGAAAACTTAAATTGAATTGGAAATGATGTTAATAGTACTTCAATTGCTTCCTACTATTTGTCGGACACTAGGCTACCTACATTGCGGAGGGTTTTCACGAGCGATGCTAGTGATACTCCGCGTGACACACCCCACCCCACGGCTTCACTGCGGTAGTTGTTGAGCATACAGATGCAGTCCGTGGGGGATCTTTGCTGCGGGGGCGCTCCGGGGCCAGGGTAGGAGAGATTACTCCCGTTGCACCTGTACGTGTTGCCGCGCGTCCATATGCCGTCTAAGTACCTATAGTCTCCATTTGTGGATGTAAATGGGCGGAGAGGCGTAATCGATCCGTCGGCTGATATACTCGGTTCTTGGAGATGCAGCTCCCTAGTGTATGTTATGTATATTTTGTTAAATCCTTAATAATATTTCATTTCAATACCTATTAAATCGATTTCTTTGATGTTTGTCACCCGAAATGTAGGGATAGTGCCGACTTAGTATCGGGGGCCCGTCGTATTTTCGGAGATTGAGAACGTTGAGGAGGATCTAGCCAATCATGTGAGTAGTTTTTAATTTAAGTATTTAGTTCATTTCAATTAATAATCTCATGTTGTTTTAATCTCATGTTAAAAATATTGCGGCATATTGATCCTTATCTCGGGGTCTTTGCTCGGAGATTGCCTGACGTGGTCGATTGCACCCCAATGGTGTCGAGTAGATACTCTGAACATCCAGGATTGTTCATTTTTGTAAGTTTTTAATTTCGATTGGCGTTAGTTAGACATCTTTCTAATGTTGATACTAATGATTTAAAATGAAAATTATCAACAGATAAACCTTGAAGCGACATGGGATCACATCCATCCGATGACCACGAGTGCACAGGGTACCCTACGGGGGTAGGCTGCGGTACCCTCTGATGGAATGTACCCCAGAGGGCAGTGATGCGATATGTTCATGGGGAGTCTCGGCGTGGGGTCGAGCCCTTGCCAGTACGATGTCCCGGATGTAAGTAGTAGTCACGCTATAGGTTTATTACATCTTACTTGTAGTTCGTATTAGTCATATATTCCACTTAATAATGTTTCATTTTATTACTTCTAGATCGTCTTTGTATGTCTATGCCTTTGGGCATTGGTCGTATGTCGCGTTCGGCTGATCGATTGGGAGGTCGGGTTTATGCGACCCGTTGTCGCATCGAGATGGAGCGATCTCTTGACCCAACCATCTTTTATCACCGTCACCGCCATTACTCCCACTTTGACATTTTCTTCCCGATTGCTCGTTTGCTTGTGGATATTTTGAGCTTCACGGGATTAGAATAGATGCGATATGTTGTCCATTAGGATGATGCCGGGAAGGATCGGTTCATCTGAGATGGATAGCCATATTTGTGGCGCATTTGCTGCATGTCGTCGAGCATTTGTTGGGTGAGTCCATCCCGACGGCTCACACTATAGATACCATCCGAGTATCGCTGGAAGATGGCGTTAGCGATTTTTGCACACAATATGGAGATATTAGCTAGGGATTAGTTTGCACTTTGTATTCTATTGACTTTAGTGATGTACATATTGACCGTTTATATATTTATTTATTGATCGATGTATTACATCTTGTTTTGGTATGTGTTGGTGGTGTTGATTGTCTTTGGATGTGTTGGTATTACGGGTTGGGGTGTGTACGAGGTTGGTTTGTGCAAAGCAGTGTACATGCTGAATTTTTTTCTTATCTAACTCGAAATCGAGTCACAAAGACTCGGTTTCGAGTTATAAGACTTCGATTTCAAGTTATAGTGACTCGATTTGAGAAACAAAAACTTCGACATCGAAATCGCAAGACTTCGATGTCGAGTTAGATAATTGTTTTTAGATTTTAATCGAGAAACATCAAAGAGTTCTTTCAAGAGAGCATTGTATTATGTGTAGAATGATTGTGTCCTCTTAACGACATCTAGAGCATATTATGGACCGTTGTGGTACTAGATGGACCACTAGATGGAATCCGTCAAGTCTCGGTCGGCCGCGACTGTCGAGGATTTAGAGGTGCCTTTGACAACCAAGTCGTATCATTTACATGCACATTCCGTCTTTTAGGATGTTCAATGGGCATGACGATTGGAGAGTAAAGTTTCATGATATTTTGTTTTTATAGTAGTTGTGCATGCTTAATAGGCATTGATTTGCCTTGCTGAAATAAATAGCAAAAATGTATATAAGAATATCGTAGAGGTGAAATAATTAGTAATTTAGTAAAAAACTTTAAATATACCTGATTGCCTTAATTGCATGTGGACACGGCAATAGATCAAGCTGAAACACTCGGCAAGTACACGTTCTCTTTGCCAAATCAACAACAAAAGAACGCACCCCATCCTTCACAAAATAAATTAGGCTACTAACAGGTGACACTTGCATCTTATCAGCCATTGAACATGCTTCTGTCAATCTCTTAGTTGTATCTGTGGTGACTTTATTGTTCATGTTTTGGGCTGCAATTTGACGCTCATGGAACCACTCCTGAATGAGGTTTCGAATAGAATCAAGCAACGAACAAATGGGCAATTTCCTCGACCAGACAAGTCTAGCATTAAGAACCTCCTCTTTGCATTCGATGTCATGAACCCGTAGCGTCTGGCTGGACAACGTGCATGTGCCCATCTTTTCGTTCGAGCCCTAACCAACTCCTCGTAGGCCTTTTCATTTGCATTTTGAATCAGGGTCATTATCTTCTTGAATCTTTTAGGACAATTAGTGTCGCACCTTTCGGTATAAGGTCATCGATTGGCCTCGATAATTTCGATATTTTGCCTCAAGTGATATGTGCATATACCATGCACTGGCGTCGGGGAAATACACGCCAACCGCATTCTTAATACTTTTATGACGATCGGATACAATGAGCATATTTTCGGGGCATCCATATGTATTGCGTAATTGCTTCATAAACCATTCCATGATTCATCCTTCTCTATCATTTTACCAAATCTTTTAGTGGAAACACTTGTTCATTGGCGTCTTTTGTAACCACAACAAACAACACACCTTTAAACTTGCCCTTTAGGTGTATGCCATCAACAACAATAACGGTCTACAACACTCATTGAATCCTTTAATTGATGCATGTAAAGCAATATAAACATACTTGAATCTATCATTATCATCGGTCTCATGTAGCCTTGATTGTACGGGGGTTCTCTTTTTTCAACATATACAAGAATGCGGAAAGATCCCCCAGGCGCAAGTGGTCACGTGTATGTAGTGTAAGCACGATCTTTGTGATTTTAGTGCTTTGTTGTGCTTTGTTGTACAAAATGTTTATCCGTGTTCAACGAGACAAATCGGCAATAATATCCCAAGAGTTTAGCGTCGTCCTTCCTTTAATAGTTTTGGCGCGAGCGATTGCTCAATAATCTTCGAAAGCGATTGTCGAGGAGCATGTCTACTTAAGTTGGCTTCACGTGTATGAGGTTGCTCGAATTTAGTCACCTTCAACTTCCTCCTTGGATAGCGTTTGCCGCAGCGTAAGAAGGTGCATCCTTTATGTTTGCAAACAACCTTGTAACGTGAAGTCGAAAGGCCCGGGTTGTTCTATACTCCACACGATGGTGCGGATGGTAGGAGCCCAACTTTGTTACCATTTCTTCCTTGCTTTCAAACACTTTGCACCTTTGAATAAGTTACGCTCAATGTTAGGTGGTTCTTGTGGAATGGAATCGGGATCGGGATCGATAAGACATTCTAGGAGCCATCGATCATATTTACACCTAACCATTGGGAGCTCCTTATGATCGTTCTCATTATCTACTTCGTTGGCATCAACAGGAGGTACCTTATGGATTGGAAATCGTCTATTCCGAAGAACATGCTCGTCACTGTCTCCTATGATATCATTGTTCACATCATATGAATTATATGGATTTAAGGGCATGAATTGACTGCCGTAGTGAGAATTATATGGATTTAAGAGCATGAATTGACTGCCGATACCATATGAATACGATTGAGCAGCTATGAGGTTCATAAAACCATGTGGATTGCTATTTCTGATGTACGAAGTCCCCACCATCCCATGATCTTTTTGTTGCAAGGTCACAAATATTCGGGTATCTTTGAAAATCTCAGCTACACGTCGAAGATCCCATTCACATATAATCAAAGACTTAACCTCAAAACCATCCCGAGTTGGCATTAAGCGATTATAAATTGTATTCAAACAAACGCCGATCACCATTTACAACGTTATGAACAATATCCACAAACCCACTATATGATATTGTCCACAACGACGTAAAAACGAGTAATTCTTCACCATTCCTATAGAAACTACCATCCCAAAAATCACTATGGACAATTATCACTTTATCATCCTCCATCTGAAACCAACAACAACAGAAAAAAAAACAATGAAATTCAGATCTGAACATGTAACTCGAAATAATGTAACTCGAGATTGACTCAATTTCAAGTTACATCGACTCGATTAGTTACATGTAACTCAAAAATCGAGTTACATCTAGCGGAAATCGAGTTACATTTGCGCTTTGTTATTCGAGGTTATTTGAATTTTTTTTTTTCATGTCTATGGTTTTCAAATCTATTCTACACCCAACCTCAAACTAAATACGATAGTGAAATGAATAAAGGATGAGCTAGAGAACAAAATGCTTACATTATTTTGAGATCCGATCGAAAAAATGGGTCGCCGGAAATTCGCTGGAAACTTTTGTCTTTGAAATCAAAGACATCACACTTGAGAGAGAGAAAGTGAAAGTGAAAGTGAAAAGGAGAAATAGAGGTATATAACCTAATGTAATATGCTTAACGGGTATGAATGTCATTTCATACACCAAAATGGCTAAAAATACGTGTTTGATAAAGTTGGCTATTTTTAATCTTTTTAAGTTGGAAATGGCCAATTTGACCCATTTCCACAAATAAATACTCATATATCATGGGTGTGTCATCGACTCGTCCTTTCACAAAAAAAATATCTACATGAACAATCAATTAATGAAGGGATATTGAAAAATTGTTCTCTTTAAAACTCACTTTACGAGTCATCGGTTCTAATTAGACCAGACATTTTTTCCTCCGCCATGGAATTATATAAAGTCTATTTCCGAGAGATCTTCTCTCTAAGTTGCCATGCCAACCAACTCACTCTGATAGTCAGTGGCTACGATAATCTAGAGGGGGTGAATAGATTATGCGATTTTTGCAAATCGCCCTCTTTTTGAATGAACAAATAAATGACAAGAATGTAAGTGCGGAAAATAAACAACACTCATCAATTTATAAAGGTTCAACCCACTTAGGGCTAATCCTCTACCACCCCAAGTATCTCAGAGATGGATTTCAAAAGAAAAAAAGATTTTATTAATTACCACATTAATAGAACACCACCTTTGAAGATTACCACAATCTTCGACAACACCTTCAAGGAGATTACCACAATCTTCCTTCAACACCTATGAAGAGTACCACACCTTCAACACCTAAGATCACCCAAGTGTGTTCTTACCACAAGAACACTAACAAGGATATCTTGTTTTGGATGATAGAAAAATTCAAGATTACAACTCAATAAATGAAGTATACAAACTTTGAGTGCAAGTGTAATCAAGAATAAAAAGCACTAGACCTCAAGATTGTGCAAGTGCGAGAACTTGGCTATTACAACAAGAATAATGAAAATGAAGACTCGGAGAAATTTCTTGATTTTCTTGTTGTATTGTTTGCTTGTGTTGTTGTATTGTTTGCTTCAAATCTTCCTCTATTTATAGGAGAGTCTTCAAGATTGGATCTCAACATAGGCTCCTCCATCTTCACTTTTGTCTACAAAAATATGATCACAAGATGTAGAAATAATATACAAAATTGATAAAGTAAATCTAATGATAATGGTTGTCAACGGTTTGAATTTTCTTGTCCAAAGAACATAGGGCGGCCCATTCGTGTAGAGATAGAAATTTAAATATAGATCACTATTTTACACGGGGGCCGGTCGACGGGGTCCGTGGTTGACCCCCTGTTGGGCCGGTTGCCCTCTCAAAATATCAATACATAAATGAGTCGAAGTTTGGCAAACTTGCGGGCCGGTCGACCGATCGACCACACCGTCGACTTAGCCCCAAAATCCCTCTGTTTTGTTTCTGTTTCAAGATTGACATTCGGTAACGGGATGCCCTATAGAGCGGCGTAGGTTGACCTCAAAATAGAAGTGTTGTCCAATTTTTGTCAAAAATAAACTTCAAGAAATACTCCAAAAAATTAGTAAAAATATCTTAAATCAATTGGGAGTATTTGGACAACATTTAGGGACATTGTTTTGGTGTAAAAACTTCGGTTAAACAAAATCATCAAAATCATGATAAAACATTTATCTAACAAACTCCCCTTTTTGATGATTACAAACCAAAACAATTTTTAGGAGATCGATTTAAAAGCAAAACACATATTCGATCTAAAAACATCAATCATTATAAGCAAGATTTACCATAAGTAAAACACACGAGGATAGGAGCAAAGATTTTTCAAAATCATTTTTGCACAAGCTCCCCTATCAACATGCGTAACAAAAAAGTAGAAGCAAACAACTACAAGCTAAAACCTTGAATTTCATGAGCTTAAAAGCTCCCCTCACATAGACATCATTAGTAAAGCATAAAAGTCCATAATACATCACATGTCTTAAGTATTATTCACGACAAGAGCCCTAGCTTATAGGTTTTCTTGTGAGCTTATTTTTGCTTCTTTGAGCGTATGAGCGTTTTCTGTTTCTCCCCTTTTGGAATCATCAAAAAGAATGTTAGCCACGATAAAAACATTATACAATTATATCAAAGTCAATTTAATCGATTTATCGAGCATTTTGAATATTGAAGCTTAAATTCCAAATAAAAGGAAAAGTTGCTCATTTGATTTGCAAAAAGCTCATTTTATTGATAAAAACATGATCTCTATAAACTTATAAGACTTTTAAAATCAAGAGAATCATGTAGGTGATGAATTTTCATTGAAACATTTTGTCGAACAACTTGGCGTCGTCGAATAAAACAAAGAGATATATAACGCTTTGTAAATCATTTTAAGCGAAATATTTTCATCACCAATTACAGTATAACAATATTCATCCATCAATAATCATCATATACAATATCTAATACAAGAATTTCATCAAAATAGCAAGGTACAAGCACATTTCCCAAGGGTTGTACGATTGAGATAAAAGGAGAAATTCTTACCAATTGATCGGAGAAGTAGGATGATATGGATGAAATAGAAGTTACATAAACTCAAAAATATAGATTTTATAAGAAGAAAATCATTTTGAGTGAATTTGAGGAAAAAATAACCAAAATGATGAAATGAAAGACGAAACATTTTTAAGGCTCAAATCGGCGAGAGCGACCAGGTCGGCGTGTGGCGACCGATCCTATACTGTCGAGCGATCGACTATGTAAATCGGCCAAATGGTGCTGAAACACCGATTCTTTTTTTGTCCAATTTTACACCAAAAATCCGATTTTCACCCTAAGTTTTAAAAACATGCAAATTGCAATCATATACCTTATTCAATATGCATTATGCCTAACCGAGCTCGTATTGAGGCAAAAGTCTCGGAAGATAAGCGGTTTTGTAAAGATATCCGCCAATTGATCTTGAGATGGAACAAAAGATATCTCAATTTTTCGTTTTGAAATACAATCCCTTAGAAAATGATGTCGAATCTCAATATGTTTGAATACGGTTATGATGAACGGGTTTTGAGCAATATTTATAGCGGATATGTTATCACAAAGATAGGAACACTTTCAAAAGAACATTTGTAATCAGCTAAAGTTTGTTTCATCCAGCGATTGAGTACAACAAAAGGCCGCGGAAATGTATTGACTTTGGCCATTGAAAGTGAAACACGATTTGTTTCTTTGAAAACCAGAAACTTGGCAATCGCTAAATATTGACATGATCCCAGGAATACTTTTACGATCATCAATATTTCCATAATCCGAATCACTATAACCTTTAAGAAAAAATTTTCATTCTTTGGATAAAATAAACCATATTGAATAGTGCCTTTCAAATATCAAAAAATCCTTTTAACTGCACTCATATGAGATTCTTTGGGATTGCTTTGAAAACGAGCACATAGGCATACGGCATGAAGAATATCTGGTCTACTTGCGGTTAAATAAAGTAAACTACCAATCATACCTAGATACTTGGATTCATCAACCGGCTTGCCTTTTTCATCTTTGTAAATCTTGACATTTGTTGCCATTGGGGTAGAGACGGTTCTTCCTTCTTCAATGCCGAACTTCTTCAAAAGCTCTTTTGTATATTTTGATTGCGAAATATATATTCCTTCTTGACATTGCTTAATTTGAAGTCCAAGGAAGAAGTTGAGCTCCCCCATCATGCTCATTTCAAATTCACTTTGCATTAACTTAGAAACTTTCTTGCACAAGGATTCATTAGTATCACCAAATAATATCATCAACATAAATTTGCACTAATAAGAAATCTTGCATTTCTAAAAACCAATCCTCATCTTCAATAGCTTCCTTAGCATTTTTAGGCTCTTTTTGAGATATAAGAGCTTTCTTGGCAAATTTTCCTCGAGTCATTACTTTATCAAGAGGATCACCAATAATAAGATCTTTTGGGTGATCTCCCTTAAATTTCAATGCTACGGGAAGATCCGAAGTATCACCTTTGTATTCTTGAGGAACATTTGAGCTTGAAGGTTGATCATTTTGAGCATCATCTTGAACAATTGGTTCAATAACATCCTCATCATCACTATCATTATTGGGTATCCTTTCAACATCCAAAGCTTCATTGAATTTGACATGGATGGATTCTTCAACAACCCCACTAGTGTTATTGTAAACCCGATATGCTTTGCTCTTGGTTGAATACCCCATAAATATTCCTTCATCGTCCTTAGGATCAAGTTTGTCCAATTGATCCTTAGTATTCAAAATAAAACACTTACATCCAAATATTTTGAAATAACTAATATTTGAAGTTCTTCCTTTCCAAAGCTCATATGGAGTTTTATTCATTTTAGGACAAATATAAACTCGATTAATGACATAGCAAGCGGTACTTACGGCTTCGGCCCAAAAATAATTTGGAAGTGAAAATTCATTGAGCATGGACCGACTCATTTCTTGAAGTGTCTGATTCTTCCTTTCGGCTACTCCATTTTGTTGAGGTGTCCTTGGAGCCGAAAAATTATGACCATATCCCTTGGATTCACAAAAGACTCTAAATTCTCCATCGAATTTTCCACCTCGATCACTTGAATAGACTTAATAGTATCTTCCTTTTCATTCTCAATAAGTCTACACAACTTAACAAACTCATTAATGACATCACTTTTATTTGCAAGAAAAAGAGCCCAAGTATATCTAGAAAAATTATCAACTATAACAAAAGTGTAATATTTTCCACTTAGAATTGCCGTACCAATATCCCCATACGAATCTAAATGAAGAAGTTGTAGAGGCTTGGTCGTGGAAATTTCATTTTTGGGCTTAAAAGTACTCTTAACTAATTTGTTCTTTTGACAAGTGTCACATAAGCCAAGATTTTCAAAATTCAATTTGGGTAGTCCTTTTACATGTTGGTTTTTGTAAATAGTTTGCAAATTTTTATATCCAACATGTCCAAGTCGCCTATGCCATAAACTAGTTAAATCATTATTGGCGACAAGACAAGAAACATTTTGACTAACCAAACCACTCGTACACATTTTGTAAAGATTGCCTTTTCTATTTGCTTCACAAATAATTTTATCATTTTTGGAAATAAGGCATTTTTCTTTATTGAAAACAACATTATAATTTGAATCACAAAGTTGGCTAACACTTATCAAATTGAACTTAAGCCCTTCTAAAAAGAACATTACTAAGAGAGAAAGAAGAGTTACCAATTTCTCCATTTCCAAGAATTCTTCCTTTGCCATTGTCGAACATGACTATACCCTCTTCTTGGAGCTTGATGTTGGTAAAAAGTTCTCTCTTTCCGGTCATATGGCGTGAACACCCGCTGTCCACGAGCCATTTTGAATCCTCCATAGTTGTTATAGCCCTTATGACCTACAAAAGAATTATTTTTAGGTACCCTATAGTTTAAGGGTCTATGGGGGTTAGCCTTGAGACTTTTGGGTCTCCAAACAAAGCTAAAATTGTTCTTGAATTTACAATGACTAACATAGTGACCAACTTTAGGACAATAAAAACAAATAAGATCATGGGCACTACTAGCACGTACAAAAGTCGGACCTTGGTTTTTTTTCTTTGAAAGAGTTTGAAAAGGTTTATAGCCAAGTCCTAATTTAGAATGCTCACCTCTTTGTGCATCTAAAATTTTTGTAACCTTATCCGTACTTAAATTAAACCGATGCACATCCTTTTTCAAACATTGAAGATCACTTGTGAGCGTTTGTTTTTCGGTTTCAAGAGTACGGACTTTAGTAAGAGTAATATCATGAGCTTTATCAAGAGATTCATAAGAATTAAACAATTTATCCTTTTCTAATTTAAGCTCTTTATGTTCCTTTTTTAAAGTTTTGTATTTAACAATCAAATTTTGAAACTCATTTTGTAATTCATCAAAATCACATTGTCATTCATCAACTAAGGAAGAAGATGAAGCATTAGAGCGTACCTCGTTGTTTTCGTCGTCTATGGCCATAAGACCATGTTCGGTTTCTCCTTCCTCATCGGATGTGGCAAGTAGTTCATCCCAAGTTTTGACATCCGTATTTAGAGCCTTCTTTTTCCGAAAAGGCTTTTTCTTCTTTTGTTCCTCCTCGTCGAGTTTTGGGCAATCGGCTATGAAGTGCCCGGATTTTCCACATTTAAAACACGAGTTGTCTCTCGGTTTTCTCACCTTATTTTTATTCACAAATTTTGAAAATTTACGAACAAGTGCGGCCGTCTCCTCATCATCCTCATCATTATCATAGTATGCATTATTAGAAGAAAATGCAAGACCTTTAGGAATATTTTGCATACCCGATTGATTGATGGATGGTTTGGAATTTTTTCTCTCCTTGAGATAGACTTCGTAGATAAAGAGATTCCCGATGAGCTCGTCGAACTTGAGTGTCTCAAGATTTTGTGCCTCCGTGACTACCGTCACCTTTTTGGACCATGAGCCGGGAAGTGCATTCAATACCTTAGTCACCTTGTCTTCTTCAGAGATGACTTTACCGAGGGCCACAAGAGGATTGACAATGTTGTCAAGCCTTTCCACCATTTTTGAGATGCTTTCACCATCATGCATGTTGAAGTTTTCAAAGTCTTTAACAAGCATGGTTTTTCTTGCTTGTTTGACCTTCTTTGTCCCTTCATATATTGTCTCCAATGTTTCTCAAACTTCATGTGCCGACCTTATGCCTCTTATGCGATTATACTCGGTGGCGGTAAGAGAACAATGCAAAATATTTAAGGCCTTGCCATTAAGAGAGAAAGCCTTCTTGTCATTTTCATCGAACTCCTTGAAAGGTTTAGGAGCCGAGGTGCCATCCTCCAATTTCTTAGTTGGTTGAGCAACTCCTTCAATGACCACATTCCAAATGTCGAACCCGCACCCTTGTAGAAAGCACTCCATACGGTCTTTCCAAAATGCGTAGTTGTTGGCATCGAATAGTGGTGGCTTGTTGGTGGAGGCACCGGTGGTGAGATAAGCTTCATTCGTAGCCATGGATCTTTCCTCTTTACTCGGAATGAGCTAGCCAAAGAGTTTGGCTTTGATACCACTTGTTAGTCCAAGTGGCTACGATAAACTAGAGGAAAGGTGAATAGATTATGCTGATTTTTCGCAAATCGCCCTCTTTTTTGAATGAACAAATAAATGACAAGAATGTAAGTGCGGAAAATAAACAACACTCGTCGATTTATAGAGGTTCAACCCACCTATGGCCTAATCCTCTACCACCCCAGTATCTCCGGGATGGATTTCAAAAACAAAAAGATTTTATTAATTACCACAATTAACACAACACCACCTTTGACGATTACCACAATCTTCTTACAACACCTTCAAGGAGATTACCACAATCTTCCTTCAACACTTATGAAGAGTACCACACCCTTCAACACCTAAGATCACCCAAGTGTGTTCTTACCACAAGAACACTAACAAGGATATCTTGTTTTGGATGATAGAAAAATTCAAGATTACAACTCAATAAATGAAGTATATAGACTTTGAGTGCAAGCGTAATCAAGAATAAAAAGCCAAGACCTCAATATTGTGCAAGTGCAAGAACTTAGGCTATTACAACAAGAATAATGAAAATGAAGACTTAGAGAAATTTGCTGATTTTCTTGTTGTATTGTTTGCTTGTGGTGTTGTATTGTTTGCTTCAAATCTTCCTCTATTTATAGGAGAGTCTTCAAGATTGGATCTCCAACATAGGCTCCTCCATCTTCACTTTTGTCTACAAAAAGAAGATCACAAGATGTAGAAATAATGTACAAAATTGATAAAGTAAATCTAGCTGATAATGGTTGTCCAACGGTTTGAATTTTGCTGTCAAAGAACATAGGGCGACCGATCACGTATAGATAGAAATTTAAATATAGATCGCACTATTTTACACAGGGGGACCGATCGATGGGGGGTCCGACCGGTCGACCCCCTGTTGGACCAGTTGCCTTCTCAAAATATCAATACTGACTTGAGTCGAAGTTTGGCAAACTTACGGGCACTTTGGTCGACCGAATGGTCGACGGTCGACCTTTAACCCTAAAAAATTAGTAAAAATATCTTAAATTAATTGAGAGTATTTGGACAACATTTAGGGACATTGTTTTGGTGTAAAAACTCAGTTTAACTAAATCATCAAAATCATGATAAAACATTTATCTAACAACTCCATCATCTCGTTGATTTCTTTACTGTCCACAAGATATGGCTTTTCTCTCATTCCTAAGTCATCCATACAATTGGAATTAATTATTGCTCCTCATTGCCGCGATCCAAGATCTCGCTGCGCCTCAATTAAGCTTTATCGCAATCCGCAGTTTCCGTGAAAACCCTAGTTCGAAGGCGACTTGATACTTGTATCGTGTTACAACCTCCATAGTCCGTGCATATGAACCATAACATGAATAATATATATATGTAATTTAAAAGTTTTAAGCTGCGATTAGATGTGGGAGGGATTCCATTTTCATTCCGCTGGAGAATTTTTTTTGACCAAACATGCGATTGTTTATGAAAATTTTCAAAAAAATATAATATTCTCTCACTTTTACTTTTTCTCATTTTTTCTCATATCAATCACATCTACACATCTTTTCAAAAACATTAATCGTTATTATACACCCTCCCACAAATTTCACTATTCACTCACTCACACACTTTCATCTTACTTTATCTAGATTAATTTGTGAAAGAGATACATTACCTCAAAAAGCTTAAGTTGAGTCGAGTCCTTGCACTTCCATTTGATTTACGAACACAGTTGAAGAGAAAAAGAAATAGAAGCGATTTTCTAGATCTTAGAAATTTTAAATTAAAGAAATAGAAGAAAAGAACTTAGTTTTGATGCGCTAAGTAAGGGTATTATAGTAAAAGAACGCCAAAAATGAGTAGAAAAGATGATAAGAAAAGATGATTTATTTCCTCTCGGTTCGAAAGCAATTTAGGGTATCGATGTGGGCACTTCCCCCATTTCCACATTAAATGATTTCTAACATTATGAACTTGTCGATTTATATGAATGGGGCCTTGTCGATATATATGAATGTGGCCTTTTTAATTGGCTTATATTTATGATATTTTTACAAGTTAATTTAACAATTAGTAGTCTCATAAAAAGATTCGTTTATGGTTCAAATTTATGTCGCCTCGAGCTATGAAAACCATAGGATTGGCGTTGCTCCTGGGTGAGATTTAGCCTACTTAAATTAAAGGGGTAATTATAAAATGTACCCCTGAGGTTTGACCTAATTACAAAAAAACTTCACTAACTTTAAAACTTACAAAAAGTACCCACGAGGTTTGATTTAGTGTTAAAATTAAGGGTAATCTGCAATGATTTTACAAATATGAAGGGGTTTTTTGAAATATATTTCAAACCTCGGAGATACTTTTTGTAAGTTTTAAGTTAGGGTTTTTTTTTTTGTAATTAGGTCAAACCTCGGGGTACTTTTTGTAATTATCCCTAAATTAAAAAAAAACAGTGGTTTTTTTAGCCTTTTTGGCCAATTGAAAATCGTTTTTAGCCATCTTTGTTAAACACATCTTTTTTAGCCATTTTTGGGTGCGAAATGACATAGCTGCCCTTTAGTAGTTTTACAACCCATGTTTTGAATCACAACATAACCAAACACTCAAAAAGCACACAGTGACCCCCCAAAAATTCGGGCCGGTGACTTGGACGATGGCGACCGCATCGACCTCTATAGTTTTTTTTTTGTTAATTTCATGTTTTTTTGTTGATTTATTTAGTCTATAGTTGTTTGGATTTTTTGTAGATTTTGTAGAAATTCTAGGATTTTATATGGATTTGGTGTTGGTGGATGAGCTTGGGATGTTGTTAATGGCGGAAAGTGGCTTGGGGAAGAAGACGATGTATCCCTGTAACTCGCAATCCACAAGTAACTCGATTTCGAGTACATGTAACTCGAAGTCGAGTTACTTGTAACTTGCAATCCAATTACTTTTGGATTGCGAGTTCATGTAACTCGATATCGAGTAATGTGAAGAAATGTGAAGATAATGATATAATACGTCTATCGAGTTAAATATAACTGGATACCCAATAATTGGGATAATATATCTAGTTACATAACTCGATATCGAGATTTTAACAATAGATAGTAGACGTTAGTCAAACCAGCAATAACTCGATATCCTATTAGAGTTACTGTTTAATCTTCTCTCACTTATTATAATTATTTTGTTTTTTTCCAAAAAACTTTGAATTCACTTAACTTTTTCGTTTTAAATCCGTTTTGCATGTATAAATATATCAAATTAATCATCTTTTCGATATCTATAATTCAACACCCATATTGCATATTTAAAAACGAAAAATACATGTTTGGTTTTTTTAAAATTTTGAAAGAAAGAGTGAGAGGATACATAGATATAAGTGTGAGAGAGAGAAATAATCCAAATATCAAACAAATATGCTAGAATGGTATGAATGTCATTTTACACCCCAATATGGTTAAAAAAGATGTGTCTACAAAAGATGGTTATTATTCATCTTTACATTTTGTAAATGGCTATTTTGTATCATTTCCACTAAAAAACACACGTTATCTTTCGGGAAAATGACAGATAGATATTTGGAATTTACGAAAGATAGTTGAAGCATTGTACTCAGTATTGTTTGTAATTAACTTTAACTTATGAGCAAATGGTGGGATTTACCACTTGGGATAGAAGAGACTTTTTGACATGTAGGATAAAAACATAGTTTTCTACCCACTTTTGGGGTTCTTTTACCACATTTCCCTTGAGGCTTTAAATGCAAGTCTTTAAAGTGCGTTCTTGTTAAATATATACATACATACGATTTGACCTCATTTGCTCTTCATTTTTCCTCTCTCTTCTTCTTCTTCACAAAATATCAAGAAATACTTTTTGTGTTCTTTCGTAACCAAAATCACACCAAAAAATCGAATAACAAGGTAATGTTGCTTCTCCTCTTAGTTACTTAACCTTGTTTAAATTGTTCAAAACCAATATATTTACAAGATATGTGAAAGAATGAGCGTATATCTGACAATATGAAGTCTTGTACGATATAGGCACGATTTCATATAACCCTAAATAACCTACGACACGATATCGTGCCCAATTAACCTGCGACACGATATCATGCCCAATTAACCATGCGGCACGATATCGTGCCAAAATAACCCTGCGGCACGATATAGGCACGATATGGCACCATATCGTGCCTCTTCGTCTTCCTCATCTAATCGTGCCATAGCCGAAAAAATATACCCCATTTTCGAATACTAACCCAAAATACTTCATCTATTTCGAACATTTTAACAACTAAACTCAAATATTTCACATTATCAAGTATTTTATACATATATTCGAACATTCACAAATAGATTTCGAAAATTATCAACTAAACTTCATAGATTTCTAATACATATCTATTTCGAACATGAGGGAGGATATGTAAATGTTTATACACGGTTTCTATACGGTTTTTAATGGGTATAATAATGACTTCAGTTTTTTTTTTGTGTCGACCCAGAGTATCCCCACACCAGCCGGGGGCACAGACCCCACACTTCCTTCGGACTATGGGACATCCGTCCTTCCCAGGGATGGTCCTAATCTCTGGGGGAGGAGGGGCAAACCCAACCCCAAAACTCAGCGTTAGTCAGGAGTTGAACCTGTGACCTCAGGGTTGCAATTGCAACCCCTCAACCAACAGGCCAACCCCTGGGGTTAATAATGACTTCAGTTTCAAAATTCAAAAAACCCAACTTAAAAGCAGGGGCAATTTTGTCAATTTGGGTAGAAAATAGTTTTGTTATGTTGGTGGGTAAAAAAGAGTACCTACTATCCACTATCCATAGTGGGTACTTTAAAAATTTTCCCTTTAACTTATTATATGGTACATTTTTTGTAACTTTTTAACATGTAATCACCGGCGTTAAATCACAAACAGCTTTCATTTATTTTTAGCATATATATGCACGTACATGATAGATCTATCACATACACACAGAGAAAGAAGTAAACTTTCTTGTGATGAAACGAATTGGACTAATTAATAGTCCCTAGCTAATATCATATGTCTCTCACAATGCACAACCTAATTACAAACCATTAAGACAAGAAAGATAAACACACGTACACCAAGCAACACAAGAAACAGGCACCGACATGACTAAGCATTATATATTTCCGGTTGATTGCAATTCAGTACATGGATCTGCAATGCACCGGAAGAAACACACACCGTTGATCTGATCATCTTCGTTCTCATTCTCCTCCAACGATCTCCCCATAGTCTCCCGCGTGAAAAAGTAGGTAATAATCATCCCAAAAATACAAACTCCACCAAGCATCACCAACGACGCCGTCATTCCAATCCCTTTGCTATAACCATTCTCTTTCTCACCATGCGAAGCCCATAGAAACCCGACCGACCCAATGATCGCTCCGATTTTCCCAGCAGCACCTGAAATTCCATGGCACGTCGATCGAAATCTCGCGGGGAAAAGCTCAGCAGGGACAATGAAAGTTGTGGTATTGGGACCAAAATTGGAGAAAAAAAAGGTCAGGCCGTACAGGATCATGAAACCTATGTTAGTATTTTCGCGCCAGTAAATTTTGTAAGGAATTCCAATGGAAAACAGGCCTATGGCCATGAACAGAAAGCCCATTATCTGGATTTTCACTCTCCCGACGCGATCGATGAAGTAGACCGTCGCATAGTAGCCTGGAATCGTCGAACAGATTGCGATGATCGCTTGGAGCTTGGCGACGTGAAACGCTTCTTGAAAAGCATTTGAATCGTGCGGTTTTGGGAGGTAGCGGCTGTATATTTGGGATTGAAACAGGTTGTTGCTGTAAAAAACGATGTCGACCAGAAACCAGGTGGTGGCGCACGAGAAGAGGTCCCGGCCGTGGCGGCGGAGGAATTGTTTGGAAAAAAGGGAGTAATTATAATTTGATGGCGAGCTGTATACTTGTTGTTCTTGTTGTTGTTCTTGTTCAGTTATTTGGCTGAGTGAAACAGAGAGCACTTTTTGCATGTCTTTGGCTGCTTGCTCCACATTTCTTTCAACCAATGCTGTGTACCTGTTATTGGAGTTGACAGAAATCATGATAATCAATCAACCATGCAAGGGATTGATAGTATAAATTGAAATCATCAGGTAGTCTACTGAAGAAGTTTTACAGAAATACATATCGGAATTCTTGTTTTCTACCTTGTAAGGAACACTAACAGACATTGATGTTTTTTTCATAGCTATTCAAAAATACAAAATCACATAAACTTATTTATGTATTTTGTAGCTCAATCGAATCATCTTTTTTTTTTCTTTTATATAGTGTTTCATCTTTTATTTGTATACAAAATAAAATGCATAATGAATTACGTAATGAAATATTGTTTGGAATTGAGAATCCGGTTGCTTGTGCATAGAATTTTTCTACCGCATACAAACCATTATTCTAAAAATCTCTACCTTGTTACGGTATTCTGGCTAGGCTTCCCTTGACCGTCTATGTTCTTCTCCGATGAAACTCCATTTAATCCTATCTTTATATATTGTCTAACCCCAACATGGTCACGCCTACTCCATTAAGTGTTTAAATGTCTTCTTGTATTTTAACGGTATCGTCATATCACGTGTCTTAATAACGTCGTTCTTGTACATATGATGTTTACACGTTGACTTGAGTATACGATAAAACACTCATTTGAACAATGGTAAAACAAGTGACACAAACAAACTTTTACTCGCTCCAAATAGTTATTGATTTTGTCTCCGTGACTTTGAGAAGGGATTCTTTTTCTTTCTTTTCATTTTTTAGTTTTCTTTTAAATTTTAATAAAGCGTTTTTATATATTTTCCTTAAACTTTCTTTATTTTCTTTTGTTATAGAAATGTGTTAAACGTTTATATATACTTGGGTAAAACCATCAAATCAAAACTATAAAGTCAAAACAACATCAATAAAAGTAAATAACCAAAGACTCCAACTCAAGACAAACATTTTCTTTTCTGAATTGAAAATTTCAGCTGGTCAATGGCATAAAAAACATTGCTAATTGCAATCATACAAATAATACAAAACTGTACGATTAGAAGAAATATTTAGTACTACAAATTCAATAATTCAACTAATCAATCAGGAAATGGAATAATATTACTATATACCGTTATATATTGATCACTTACCTTGCCGTCTCCGGCATCATCATCCGCCAGTAATACGTCAGCCCCGCCGGCACCGCCCCGATCATAAGTATCAGCCGCCACGCCAAATCCGCCACCTCCGGCGTGTCATCCGCCGGCGACGCCTTGGTCGCGCGGTCGAATATGGCACAGACCACCATAGTGACGGTGGAGCTGACCAGAATCCCAAACCCCTGCATCGAAAATACCGCGCGATAAACGCACCACGCGTCCTACGATTCGAGAACTCCGACATGATGGTGGCGGAGAGCGGATAGTCTCCGCCGATCCCCACCCCGAGCATGAACCTGAAGAACCCCAGCGTGAGCAGCACGCAAGTCCTGGACGTGCACACAGAGAATCCGCACCATATCGAGCTCAGCACCATCAGCATGAGGCATATACCGTAGACGCGCCGCCCGTAATTGGTCGCCGAGGTTACCAAGACGATCTGGCCGACGACGGTGCCGAGGAGGGGAACGCCGACCATGACGGAGATGACGGCGGCGGGGATTTCGTAGCTGGGGCGGTTTTTGTAGTAAATTCGGCCGAGAAGTTTCATGATCGGAGGAATACAGAAGAGATCGTATGCGTCGGTGAATAACCCCATTCCGGCGACCACGATGGCTTTGAAGTGATAATATTGTGTTTTTGCAGAGTCTAGGGCTGAAAGGACTTTTAGCGCCATTTTTGTTGGAGCTACCTAGTATGAGCAAATACTACTGACGAATTGAAGCTCATATATATATACACATAACCAGTTAGATACGACGTCAATTTGACTCATGGTTTTATTATAAAATTGATAAAAATGTGGAGCACTGATTTTTAAAGGAGCAAATGATTTTTTGATCAAAGCATCTCTATTTCACATCGTCACAGTTTTGAATTTCATAGAAAATGAGATTCCTTTTTTTGAGATATTAAAGGAGTGATTGTTTGACTTTTTCTTCCGCTCTTTTTTAATTTTACAGAGAATAGTCTGAAAAAAATATTTTAAAAAAAGGAGAATAAATTTTGAGGTGTGATTGGATATAAGATGAAAATGTGATGATGATAGTTGATGTGATAGTTTTTTAGTATAATAGTGATTAAATGTGATTGGTGATTTGAAAAATAAGAGAGAGTGAATAATGTATTTATGATATGATTGTATAATAATAATAGTTGATGTGATATTTTTTTGTTAAAATTATAGATGGATGTGATTGATGATTTGAAAAATTAAATAAGAAAAGTGAATAGTATATTTTTTGAAAATTTTCACAAACAATCAAATATTCATGCAAAAATTTGTCCGAAAAGTAAAATGGATGAAAAAAGAATTCAGAAGCAAACACTCCCTAAGAAAATATCAAAACTTAGGGCGGGATTTTTTTTATTATAATTAATTTTATTGATGTGTATATTACAGTGACGTATAATCAATATACTTAATAAATGAATAACGTACATAGACATAGTTAGGATTTCCAGCCAATACTGTCATAAAATTTTTCGTTTCGGTAGAACGAACGCCGAGTCGAATTTTTTAAAAAATAGAAAAAATAGACAAATATAAAGGTCGTATTTGCAACAATTATTTGTGAGTTTTCATAATCTCCAATTCTGGCTTCTTTAGATTGGCTTTTTTGGATAAATGACTTATCTAAAAGTCTATTCTAAATTAACCCTCAAACAACTATTATTATTGCAATAAAAAACAACTATTATTATGATGGAATAGACTTTTAGATCAAAAAATTCGTTCAATAAATGCTCCCAAAAAAAAGTGGTCATTATCAATATAGAACATATCTCTCTTTAAATATAACAAAAGGACATAAAGCTATCGGCGTCAAATGGGTGTACAAAGCAAAGAAGAATGCTAAAGGAGAAATTGAAAGATATAAAGCAAGGTTAGTCGCAAAAGGCTATAGTCAAAGAGCTGAAATCGACTATGATGAGGTGTTTGCTCTAGTCGCTCGCTTGGAAACAATAAGGCTTATCATTTCTTTAGCAGCTCAAAACAGATGGAAGATTCACCAGATGGACGTAAAGTCAGCTTTCTTAAATGGAGTTCTCGAGGAGAAAGTATACATTGAGCAGCCAAAGGGCTATGTGGTGAAGAATGAAGAAGATAAAGTCTTGAAGCTAAAGAAGGCTCTATACGGATTAAAACAAGCACCACGGGCATGGAATAGCAGGATCGATAAATACTTGCAAGAGAATGGGTTCACAAAGTGCCTGCACGAACATGCACTTTATGTCAAGTTCAGAAAAAATGATATTTTGATCGTGTGTTTATATGTGGATGACTTGATCTTCACAAGAAATAATCCAGACATGTTTGAAGAGTTCAAGAAAGCAATGACCAGAGAATTTGAGGTGGTGATATCGGGCACATGGCATATTACCTCGGCGTTGAAGTTAAACAACAAGAAGATGGAATTTTCATCTCGCAAGAAGGCTACGCGAAGGAAATTCTCCAGAGGTTCAAGATGGATAACTGCAAGCCTATTAACACACCAGTGGAGTGCGGCATCAAGCTATCAAAGTATGATAGAGAAGAAAAAGTGGACCCGACATTGTACAAAAGTTTGGTTGGAAGTTTGTGGTATTTGACGTGTACGGACGGACATTTTCTATGCCACCGGTCTAATAAGTCGCTACATGGAAAATCCAACCATTACTCACATGAAGGCTGCTAAAAGGATTCTTCGCTATCTCAAAGGTACAATCAATTTCGGCTTATTTTATTCAACAACTAATGATTATAAACTTGTTGGTTATAGTGATAGTGATTGGTCTGGAGATATGGATGATCGAAAAAGTACTACTTGGGGTTTGTGTTCTTCATGGGAGATACCGCATTCACTTGGATGTCAAAGAAGCGGCCGATAGTCACTCTCTAACTTGTGAAGCTGAGTACGTAGCTGCGACATCTTGTGTTTGCCATGCGGTTTGGCTGAGAAATTTTGTTGAAGGAACTGAATGACACAAGAAGAGCCAACTAAGATTAAAATGGTTTCACAACAAGTCGGCTATGGCATTGGCAAAGAATCCGGTGTTTCATGATCGAAGCAAACACATTGACACTCGCTACCACTACATAAGAGAAATCATATCAAGAAAGGACGTACAAGTGGAGTATGTGAAGTTTCAAGATCAAATTGCGGACATCTTCACCAAACCACTCAAGCATGAAGACTTCATACGACTTAGAAGTTTTCTCGGAATGACAAATCAAGTTTAAGGGGGGGTGTTGGATTTTAAACTTGATTTTGGTCCAATTAATATTGGGCTTGAAAATAAATATTTGAGTTAAAAGATAAAATAAGATCCAAGCCCAAATGGCCCAAGTTCTAGAATTTGTCTAGAAGTGTCTTGGAAAAATATCTTAGATATTATTGGTAAGAAAGCTTGTAGAATATTCTAGGAAAGTAGATATTTTGGAGGATGATTCTAGTAGATGAATTATAGCCATTAATCAAATAAATCCTAGCCATTGGTTAGGAAGTTGTACTAGTATAAATAGGGATGTCTTGATCATTTTGTAACAAGCCAAATTTTGAGAAGAATCAATACAAGCAAATATTTCTCCACCAAAAACTCTCTTACATTTCTTAGCATAAATAACCTCCTCGTCCTACAAAGAAAAATAATCCCTCTTCCAACTTCCAATTTCTAAATAACCCATTTTATTCTAAACTTGAGATAACCCTCCTCCAACAAAGTGGTATCAGAGCCACAAGATCACTTGTGGTTTACATAAAAATATGGCAAACAGTGTGGCTTCCTTTCAAGTCCCTATGCTCAATACAGGCAACTATGATAATTGGAGTATCAAGATGAAGGCCCTTTTGGGTGCACATGAAGTTTGGGATATTGTAGAAAAAGGATATGTCGAGCCACAAGATGAGACTACACTATCCCAAACTCAAAAGGATAATTTAAAAGATTCAAGAAAGAGAGACAAGAAAGCTCTCTATCTCATCTACCAAACTTTGGATGATGATGGTTTCGAAAAGATCTCAAGTGCAACTACCGCCAAGGATGCATGGGAGAAGCTTCAAACGTCTCACAAAGGAGCCGAGCAAGTAAAGAAGGTACATCTCCAAACATTAAGAGGTGAATTTGAAGCTTTACATATGAAAGAGTCCGAATCTATTTCCGACTATTTTTCAAGAATTTTGGCGATTTCTAATCAAATGAAAAGAAATGGTGAAAATTTAAGTGATGTGAGAATTATGGAAAAGATACTCCGTTCTTTAAGTCCTAAATTTGAGCATATTGTCGTAATAATTGAGGAAACAAAAAATTTGGAGGAGATGACTATTGATCAATTATTAGGGTCATTACAAGCATATGAAGAAAAACATAAAAAGAAGCAAGATATTGTAGAACAACTTTTTAAAATGCAAGTGAAGGATAAAGAAGAAAACATGAGAAATGAACGTGGTCAACGTGGAAGAGGTCGTTTCCAAGGACGAGGCGAACAAGGCCGTGGTCGTGGACATGCACGAGAAGGTTTTAATAATAATGAAGATAGAAGAGAATACCCAACCAGTGGACGCGGGAGAAGCAATCCAAGAACAATGTACGAAAAATCACAAACTAAGTGTTATAATTGTCAAAAATTTGGACACTATGCTTCCGAGTGTAGAGCACCCAAAAACAAGGTTGAAGAAAAGGCCCACTATGTGGAAAATAAAAACGAGAAGATGCCAATTTGTTACTAGCATACAAAGGTGGTGATGGAAGACAAGACAACACTTGGTACGTACCTCGATACTGATGCAAGCAACCATATGTGTGGAAGAAGAAACATGTTTGTGGAGCTTGATGAATCGGTGAGTGGCAATGTTTCTTTTGGAGATGAATCTAAAGTCCCGGTTAAAGGAAAAGGTAAAATTCTAATCCGCTTGAAGAATGGAAGTCATCAATTTATTTCTAATGTCTATTACGTTCCAAACATGAAAAGTAATATCTTGAGTTTGGGACAACTCTTAGAGAAAGGCTATGACATTCATATGAAAGATCGTAGTCTTTCTATAAGAGATGATAGAAATAATTTAATCACCAAAGTGCCATTGTCTAGAAATAGAATGTTCTTATTAAATATTCAGAATGATGTAGCAAAATGTCTCAAAGCTTGCTACAAAGATATATCTTGTCTTTGGCATCTACGATTTGGGCACTTAAATTTTGGCGGATTAGAATTACTATCAAAAAAAGAGATGGTGAGAGGATTACCGTCCATCAATCATCCCGATCAACTATGTGAAGGATGTCTATTGGGAAAACAATCCAGAAAGAGTTTTCCAAAGGAATCAAACTCGAGATCACAGAAGCCTCTGGAGCTCATACGCACTGATGTTTGTGGACCAATCAGACCAAGCTCTCTCGGTAAAAATAATTATTTCCTCCTCTTTATTGATGATTTCTCTAGAAAGACCTGGGTATATTTTTGAAACAAGTCCGAAGTGTTGAAGCATTCAAGAAGTTCAAAGCTATGGTGGAAAATGAAAGTGGATGCAAAATCAAGGCAATGCGATCGGATCGTGGAGGAGAATTCACATCTAAGGAGTTCCAAGAATTTTGCGAAGCAAATGGAATCCAGCGTCCTTGACGATCCCAAGATCCCCCAACAAAATGGCATAGCCGAGAAAGAATAGAACAATTCTTGAAATGGCAAGGTGCATGCTTAAAAGCAAAAGGCTACCAAAGGAGTTTTGGGCTGGAAAGCGTTGGCGTGTGCGGTGTACAAATCGCTCACCAACCAAAGTGTGTGGGGAAAAACACCACAAGAAGCTTGGAGTGGAAGAAAACCAGGTATCTCTCATCTAAAAGTATTTGGAAGCAAAGCATATGCACACGTACCTGACGAGAGAAGAAGTAAGCTTGATGACAAAAGCGAGCCATTCATCTTCATCGGGTATGACTCAAATTCTAAAGGTTATAAGTTATATAATCCAAATACTAAGAAGTTTGTGATAAGTCGTGATGTAGAGTTTGATGAAGAATCAGATTGGGATTTTGGCTCCTAAAACAACTTCAATTTCTTTCCTGATTTTGAAGAAAATGAGTCGAGACCGACCAAGCCAACCATAGAAGTTTAGCAAGAGCCAACTATTCCATCCACTTCACAATCAATAGCTGAAGGAGACTCGCCACCATCATTTCTAAATGAAAGAGGCATAACACGTGCAAGGAGTCTAGAAGATATTTATGAGAACACCGAGAGGATAGATGATATCACTTTATTCTGTCTATTTGCAGATTGTGAACCAGTGACTTATGAAGAAGCAGTCCAAAATAAAAGATGGAGAGATGCTATGGACGAAGAGATACAAGCAATCATGAAGAACGACACGTGGGAGCTAACCTCACTTCCAAAAGGACATAAAGCTATCGGTGTCAAATGGGTGTACAAAGCAAAGAAAAATGCTAAAGGAGAAATTGAAAGATATAAAGCAAGGTTAGTCGCAAAAATTATAGTCAAAGAGTAAATCGACTATGATGAGGTGTTTGCTCTAGTCGCTCGCTTGGAAACAATAAGGCTTATCATTTCTTTAGCACTCAAAAACAGATGGAAGATTCACCGATGGACGTAAAGTCGACTTTCTTAAATGGAGTTCTCGAGGAGGAAGTATACATTGAGCGACCAAAAAGGGCTATGTGGTGAAGAATGAAGAAGATAAAGTCTTGAAGTCAAGAAGGCTCTATACGGATTAAAGCAAGCACCACGGGCATGGAATAGCGGGGATCGATAAATACTTGCAAGAGAATGGGTTCACAAAGTGCCTGCACGAACATGCACTTTATGTCGAGGTCGAAAAAATGATGTTTTGATCGTGTGTTTATATGTGGATGACTTGATCTTCACAAGAAATAATCCAGACATGTTTGAAGAGTTCAAGAAAGCAATGACCAGAGAATTTGAGATGACTGATATCGGGCTTATGGCATATTACCTCGGCGTTGAAGTTAAACAACAAGAAGATGGAATTTTCATCTCGCAAGAAGGCTACGCGAAGGAAATTCTCCAGAGGTTCAAGATGGATAACTGCAAGCTATTAACACACCAAAAAGGGAGTGCGGCATCAAGCTATCAAAGTATGATAGAGAAGAAAAAGTGGACCCGACATTGTACAAAAGTTTGGTTGGAAGTTTGCGGTATTTGGCGTGTACGGACCAGGACATTCTCTATGCCACCGGTCTAATAAGTCGCTACATGGAAAATCCAACCATTACTCACATGAAGGCTGCTAAAAGGATTCTTTGCTATCTCAAAGGTACAATCAATTTCGGCTTATTTTATTCAACAACTAATGATTATAAACTTGTTGGTTATAGTGATAGTGATTGGTCTGGAGATATGGATGATCGAAAAAGTACTACTGGGTTTGTGTTCTTCATGGGAGATACCGCATTCACTTGGATGTCAAAGAAGCAGCCGATAGTCACTCTCTCAACTTGTGAAGCTGAGTACGTAGCTACGACATCTTGTGTTTGCCATGCAGTTTGGCTGAGAAATTTGTTGAAGGAACTGGGAATGACACAAGAAGAGCCAACTAAGATTCGTGTCGACAACAAGTCAGCTATGGCATTGGCAAAGAATCCGGTGTTTCATGATCGAAACAAACACATTGACACTCACTACCACTACATAAGAGAATGCATATCAAGAAAGGACGTACAAGTGGAGTATGTGAAGTTTCAAGATCAAATTGCGGACAACTTCACCAAACCACTCAAGCATGAAGACTTCATACGACTTAGAAGTTTTCTCGGAATGACAAATCAAGTTTAAGGGGGGGTGTTGGATTTTAAACTTGATTTTGGTCCAATTAATATTGGGCTTGAAAATAAATATTTGAGTTAAAAGATAAAATAAGATCCAAGCCCAAATGGCCCAAGTTCTAGAATTTTTCTAGAAGTGTCTTGGAAAAATATCTTAGATATTATTGGTAAGAAAGCTTGTAGAATATTCTAGGAAAGTAGATATTTTGGAGGATGATTCTAGTAGATGAATTATAGCCATTAGATCAAATAAATCCTAGCCATTGGTTAGGAAGTTGTACTAGTATAAATAGAGATGTCTTGATCATTTTGTAACAAGCCAAATTTTGAGAAGAATCAATACAAGCAAATATTTCTCCACCAAAAACTCTCTTACATTTCTTAGCATAAATAACCTCCTCCTCCTACAAAGAAAAATAATCCCTCTTCCAACTTCCAATTTCTAAATAACCCATTTTCTTCTAAACTTGAGATAACCCTCCTCCAACAGGGGGGGCAAGGACTTGAGATAAATAATTTACATATTAAAAACTTAAAAAGAAAAAATCTTGGTTGGGGGGAGGCCCCCCTTCCCACGCCACACACACCTCCGCCCCTGGTTGACCACTCAGCTAATCCGAATTATATGATGGAGTTTTATACAAAAAAATTAAGGTTGCATTTGGATGAGATGAGATGATTTGGTTTGAGGAGTGAATTAATTTGAGGGAATAATTCTAATGACTCCATATAAGGTGGATTTAAAATACACCATGCACAATGACTCAAAATATGATTGTAAGGATTTGAAATCCATTGCTATAGTATTTGTTATATTAGATTTAAAATCCTGAACTTTAAATCCATCCATTCAAATAAAGCTTAAAAGAAGACTTTTAATAATATAGTTGATGTTTATTTTATACCCTATCTGGAAGAATATGCGAATTAATCATATAGTTATATTGTTATATCAGCTTAAAATTTATTCTCTATAATTTATGTGGAAGAATATGTGGAAGATTCTACTGATGAAAGAAATAAACATTTTGATTCATAGTTTTGGATAAAATTTATAAAACTGTAAGTTTTGCGTATTTTAATTTTGTCTAGTCTTTAAAATTAGTGATAAAGTGAATGCTGTCACATCATTTTTTTAAGAATCAAACTGAATTTAATTTATTCATTCATCATAAGAAATTAAGAAATTTACAATTAATTATAGTAAAAATTAGTTGCAAGTCCTACAGGATCATAAACCTATCTAAAACAAAAAAGTTTAAACCTAAACAGATCTAACCGATTCATAAAATTAAAACATTGCAAAGAGGGCGCAAGATAAAATACGTACCAAATAAATTGATTGGGTATACGTATGGTCCATCTAAATTTTCTAAACAAAATCCCACATGCGGCCGGAAAAAATTATTTACTGGACATAAAGATAAATAAAAGGCACCTATTGAGGACAAAATTATGGAGATTAAAAGCATTGAAAATTATTTTTCTCATCCTCCATTGGAGTGTGGGGAAAAAAGAGTGGAAGAAGATGGATGAGGAAAAGCGGCTAAGGTTCGAGAGATGTCACATTTTTGTTTTTTAATAAGTTGGGAGTAGTGGTTGGATGAGATGAGATAAATTTTAAAGAAATTGAAAAATACAGGGTTCGATCCCTGATCAACACCCTTACAAAGGGTGAACAATATTATTTGAGCTAGAAGCTGGTGAGAGACGTCAAATCATTATTTTAAATGAAAGAATCATTTTGTATTTTTAGAAATTGCGCCTTTTTGAGATATTTAGCATAATATCGAAATTTAGGACGGGATTGTTTATTATAAATTTTATTGCATTGCGTATTAGTTATTGTGTGCGTTTTACACGTAGATAATCAATATACTACAATAAACACGCTGGGATTTTGAAATTATGAAAGAACCACTCATAATGATTGGGGGATTGAAAAATCAATACGATGGAGTTTCATATAGGAATACAAGAGAAGACTTTTTATAATACAAAATAATTGATGTTTATTTTATATAACTTATGTGGAAGAATATGCTAATCATATAATTACTGTTATATCACCTTAAAGTTATTTTCTATTATTTATGTGGAAGACTATATGGAAGACCCTGATGAAAACCATTATATAACCAGTGAGATACACCATCATTGGGAAAATGAGAAATTTCATCCCGTAAATTGGCTTATTTTGAGATTCGAACTTTTTCTTGGTAGGTTTGGGGTTCAGTCCTAAACATTTGTGTGAAATTGAATATTTAGTCCTATATGTTTGAATCTTTAGCTTCATGGTCCTGTAAGTTACATATTTAGTTTACTTTTTGAACTATATGTTACGTCATTGTATGTTTTGGTCCTTTAAGTTTAAAAGGGATTTTATATAATCTCAATTTTCCAAATCTAATTATTCTAGTGCTTAAAAATTGTATCAGAGTCTATATTTATTAAGAACTTTTAAGAATTATTTAATTATTATATTTTCGTGGTTAACCTTTGGTGAAGAGATTTATCTCCAAGAAATTGATCTGGATAAGTATCCAAGATGTATTTATTACATGAGATATCGTCAAATCTTGATGATGTGTGAATATAAGGATAATTGATATGTTGCAAGTAATCACTAGACTAAGAAGAAAAACCTTGCAACACTATGAAAGACAAAATGTGTATAATCTAATCTACATCTGGGTAAATCAGATGTTAAACACGGGTCTGATAAATTACCACGAAACAACACATCAAAACCATTGATGAATCCTGGAAACAACACAACTTCGATTGGTGGCATTGTAAACTATCACATCTGATACATTTTCGGTCAAAACATGTATAAAACTCATTAAGTGATTGTTTAATTTATGTACGAAAGCATATTGAGTCTGATATAGTCGTAATAGACTATTTCCATTAAAATTCCAAGATAAAATTTGGACTTTGGAGATTGTTTATATAAGACTAAACTCCTAAAAATTGTTAAGTTATAGGATCAAAAGTAAAATTGTTTTGTTAAAGGACTGAATATCTAGAAATTTGAAAGTTAAAGGACTAAAATTCTACCGTGACAATTTAGAGGACTATTTTGCAAATGAATCCAAGTTAAAGGACTTCAAATCTTATTTTGCCCACCATCATTAATTGGCTTATAGTTTTAATCAGATAAAATTGATTAAAATGTACTTTATGCGTACTTTATGAGTATTTGTGAACTAGTCTCAAAATTACGGATTAAGAGTGAATAATTATTGTCACCTCATGGTTTTAAATAAAGAATGATTATTGATTGTAGAAATGAGATCCCTTTTTGAGATATTAAGGAAATATCAAAATTTAGGACCAAACATTTTATTATAAAGTTTAGGGATAATTACAAAAACACCCCTAAAGTTTGTAGAAGTATTACAGTTGCCCCTTAAATTTAAGACATAATCAAATCTAATGAGGCTTTTTGTAATTCTCAAACATCTTCGGATTTTTTTGTAATTAGCCCAAATCTTAGGGAGTTTTTTGTAATTATCCCTAAATTTTATCCCGTTGCTTATTAGTTCATGTTATATGCAGTTTAGTACACATAGCAGATAATCAGTTTTAATAAAAAATGCAGTAGAATTTTGAAGTTCTGGAAGCACGACTAATGATGATTGGGGGGGATTGAAATGAAGAAAGTATGATGGAATTTCATACAAGAATACAAGAGAAGACTTTTGATAATATAGTTGATGTTTATAATTTTAATCATTTATGTGGAAGAATATGCGAATCATATAGTTATTGTTCTATCACCCTTGATGTTTATTGGGTTATTATAATACACGGTATTTTCTTTGAAGTTGAAATATTGATAAGGACATTGAATTTTTAGGGCTTTCTTTCACTTCCTAAGACGACTGTTAGGTACGATGGAATCATATGTTTGGCATTGTTGCTACTGATATTGACTCCATTTGTCTCTTGTCAAGATATATCTAGTTTCTTAGATAACATTTGTTGACAAAGTGTGCACGGAATTCTGTTGGGTGACGTTATTCACACCCCCAAAACTGATAAACACACTCATCTTCTAAATATACTCTCACCTACTTTTTAAAATATAACATAGTTACTAAATACACCCCTCCTAATTTTTCATTTTACTCTTTCACTATTTTTCCTCCCAAATAGACCCAAAAATATACACCCAAGGGGCGGCGACGGTGACGGAAGAAGTTCCGGCAACCTTCTTTGTTCCGGCAACAAAAAAAGATGTAATATTTTTTAGATTACACAATTTTTATTTTATTTTAATTTTGAATTTAATATTTTACTTTAATTTCGCACTTATAGTTGGATTAGTTTGAGTAATTGTTGGACATAAGTGATGGGTAATTGTATTTGGTTTGAATTCTAGAGTTACATAATTTATTTTTTCTGATTTTGTTTGAGTTTGGGGAAGAAGACGATGGATGACACGATGGGTGGCACGATGATATACTCGATCATGCCATAAGGCATGATGAAAAGTAATTTATCGTGCCACTTGGTACGATGGCATGAGCAAAGTTTTAATTACGATCGTGTCACATAGCACGATAATACGACCAAGGTTGCACTGCGATCGTGCCAAGTGTCGCACTTTTGTTATTCAACAGTAATTTTTCAACTATAAAAATTGAGTAAAAATGGAAAATTAACACACTTTTAAGTTGCAAATTAAGGAGATACTTATATTATTCGACAAAATTAAAATTTTGTTGTCCATATTTGCAACAATGTGAGTGTTTGAAAATCTAGGACTTACAAAAAAAAGTTTCATCTTTTTACAAGAATGTGGGTGGGTGTGAGGAAGATGATGTGTATTAGAACTTATTTATGTAAGTAAGGGTATCATAGTCTTTTAAACTAATGACATTTTTGAAATTATATGAAGGTGAGCGTGTTTATCAATTTTGGGGGTGTGAATAGCGCCACCCAATTCTATTTCGTAATATGTTGTGACTGATTTAATAAAAAATAATAATAATCTTATTATTTTGTAAGAATAAAAATGTTTATTAGTTATTACGTAATAAGATTTTTAAGAAAATATATAAATAACCAGCTAAAAAAAAATACCTAACATAGTCCAAAATTTTAAAAAATCAAATACATATAACAAAATACTAACATGATTCACATTTAGTTTTTGATATTTCCAATGGAGTTTTCGAGGTTGTGTTGTGTTGGTTTTTGTGTGGAAGATAAAATATGTTTGGATGAAAAATATCTAGATTATTTTAAAAAATTATCTTATTTTATTATTTGTATTTGTTTTTTTAGTACATATGATAGTAGGGGAGAGACTAGTGGTGGGATTCAAATCTCAGATCCATTTTTTAGGCATGACATTTTTTAACCATTAGACGACTATCTGATTCCTGTTATTTGTATTTGTTGTGATATGAATATATTGAAAAATTTAAATGTAAGAAGATGATATGCCTAATGAAAGGAATTGTCTGGACCCACACATGTTGAATTAGATATACTCATTGAGTATTATTTTTGAATTTTTTTGAATTATATGGAATGATAGTGTATTGAAAATCAGGTATGGTGTTTAGGGTCTCAAGTTAAGACCAGAGGTTTGGAATTTGATTCCCATCAACTTTCTCCTCCCAAAATATGTATTAAAAATGTATTGATTTTAAACAATTTGAAAATTATAAATGTGACAATTTCTAATGAAAATTTGATAAAACAAACATGATTTCAGAATTTTAAATAGGGTAGAACAAAAAATATACATTTGTTAGGAAATTTATTGTATAGATTTTTGTAGCAAATATAGGCCAAAATATAAATTACATATTTGCACATATAAAGTAGATCGAGTATCCCTATTTATAGTGGAACTATCGATCCGTGTAGCTAGGATTAAACCCCTCTACAAGCCTTCTTTTGATCAATGATTAAACCATCTACAAGCCTCATTTTGATTAAACTGCGAAAAAAAGATCACGAACCATCTTTCTGATTGGTGTGAATAACTACTAGAGTTATTTACTTTGATGTGCACACCTTAAACCCTTGGAGAACATTGGTGATGCTCCAAGAAGAAAATCATAGAGAGAAATTTTATGAGAGATTATTTTCTTGCTGTGGAAGACCTATATTTTTCGTGGACTGATATTGTAGGCCGAAATATCAATATATATCTCAATCCCATATCTCAACTAGAGTCCTCATGATAGAATTTTCTAGATAAACCTCCTCTAAATAGGACTCCCTTTTATCTCAAATATGGATGCAACCTAATTGCACCCAATAATTTTGGTGATACTTAGAAAAACTATGTATTAGGAAATTAACACCCCAATTTTATGTAATTTTTGCTTACGTAATAGATAGGACCTAGGCTAGCTCAAAGCAACCAAGTAAATATAATCAGAAGATTTGTTGAAGGCGTTTCAGAAGACTCACGGCTGAGTAATAAAGATTCAGCAGACTCTCAACTGAGTATCAAGTTTCAGAAGATCCTCAGCAGAGTTGTATTAGACAAGTCAAAAGCAGAAAGACCATTTAGAAGACTTAAGCCGCGATTGGATGTGAAGGAGATTCCATTTAAATTCTGAGAATTTTTTTACCAACACATGCAATTGTTTATGAAAATTTTCAGAAAATATACTATTCTCTTACTTTCACTTTTTCTCATTTTTTCTCTTATCAATCACATCTACACATTTTTTTACAAAAAAAACTAATCATTATTACACATTATCCCACAAATTTCACTATTCATTCACTCAAACATTTCTAACTACCAATCACTCAAACTAATCAATTATTTTATTATTTTATATCAAATCAACTTTCATTATTTCTTTTTCATCTCACATCCAATCACACTCTGAAAATTCATCTTTTTCTTCCAAATTTTTTTCACCACTATTATCTAGCAAAATGAATTTTTTTATAATGAAAGTATATCCAATCACGCCCTTACAACTCAAAAGACTCGAAAATTAGTTATGTGGGATAAAACAATTGAAGACTCAAGTCAATTGGATAAGTTCCATTGCACTAAGTCCAATGGAGATTTTTATTAAAGTATTCAAAGTACATTGTTTGACCATAAAAGTGTTATCAATTTAATGAAGGCATAAGAGATTCAACCAATGGGAGAGCACCTACAGATGCCGCTTTAGATATGCGCGGAGACAGAAGAATACAAGGAAATATCAACATCAAGCTGGCAAAGAAAGGACATGCCAAGTGTCAAATTGTTGGATTTAAATTTGTCCGTCTCCTCAAAAGAAAAATTCAAATCTTCACTATAAAAGCTGAGGAAATTTACTGAGAGAAATAGAGAGCAACAAAAGCAAAAATCAAACAAGCAAGAGCGAGCAAAAATTTGAAAAACAAAATACTCTCTCAAAAGAAAATCAAAAAATACTCCAACTTCATTTCGAGACACCTGATCCTACACACATAGTAGAAGATTAAGGCTGTAACAATAGTTGAAGAGGAAACCTGTGAAAACAAATCTTGGGGGCTACATATAATTGAAGTGAAGAGTTGAGTAAGGTTCTTGTGAAACTAGAAACTGGAGATTGCAAGAGGGCTGTGGTGATCAAGTCTTACATCGATAGTGAGCTCAGGCAGCTAGAGAAAGTCTAGTGAAGAGTTGAGTCTAGACAGTGGGCTGCGTGAACAAAGTTTTGGGACTATTTGTAAACTTTGTATTCAAAGTGACCGAATACTTATTGAATTCTAGCTGAAGTAGGAGAAGAGTGGATTAGAGAGATTACCCCACCCTTGAACCACTATAAGTCCTTGTGTCATTTATATTTATGCCTTTACATACAAGTCATGTACATTGCTTATTTGTTTGTATAATAACTCTCTAAGGCATTAAGTGTTGATTGTCAAAAACTCAACAGGGTGTAAGACCTCCGCTGTATTCAAAAGAAAACTGAATATGTAAATGATGTAGTTCATTCAGCTGAATTACTCTATCAACAATTCTTTCAAGAGATATGTTGAGTGTTTGTAACTCTACTGCTGAATTTAACTTAATTGTCCACACAGACTCAATTATTTCTCTGACTTTGATTTGAAAAATCAAAAAATTGTAAAGTCTATTCAACCCCCTCCAACCTTCTAGATTTTACCTTGACACCCCTTTGGACCTACAACCTTTGAAAAGAGAAACAAATATGTCCTAAGTTTGTAAAAAAGAATAAAAATAACAAATAAAAAATCAAATGGACTATTTTTATACCAATTTAATAGCAAAATGGCCATTTGGAGTTAACCAACTGACTGACCGACTAACAACTCATGGTCGAACTAGTCAAACCGACCAATCCAACGATTTTTAAAACTATGCTTAATTAGTAATTGGATGGTACTAGATTTCTGTTTCACTTCCCAATTGGTTATTTCACTTATGGTTCTACTTAATTTATGAGAAACACCTATAATTCGATAAATATTGATTGTGTATTGGTTTAATATATCTACACATAACATTTTTAGGAATGATGGAATCGGAAATAAAACACTAAAGTGGAATAGGAAACTGAATCTGCATAGCATATATAACTGTAACGCCCCGAAATTTTGAACTATAAATTATGTGCAAATATCTATTTTACCGTATATTTTTTTTTTCATAAGAAACATGAGAAAGACAGCTCGTTATAGAGAGCCATATAATTTTCATAAGAACAATTAATTAGAGACTTTGAAATAATTTGAATAGAGTTTGACATCTACATATAATTCTAACAGGCCATTTGACAGTGACTTTGAAAAATAAACCGCATACATATTTTTATTTATAAGAGAAAATAGGCCTGTAAATATATATCATTCAAAATCAATAGAACCAGCGGAAGCAAATTATAAAGTATACAAATTCATATATTCATTTATTTCTAAGAAAATCGAACATTTACTAATCTATATATATATAAAAAATCCCTTTTAGTCTATTTGCATAAATAAATTTAGAAAATCATAATTCATCATTTATTGTCCCAAATCGAAAAATCTTTGAAGTTGGGAATTTTCTCAATACTAATCAATTATCATCTGAGTAAAGATCGTAGGTAAATACTTAGAAAATAATAATTTGTTTAACAATTTCTCATTCATTTGAAAATTTACATTTAGAAAAAGACATCACTCTAGCGATTCATAGGAAAAATCATAATTCACTCAATAATTTCTTTAAAATCACCATTTAAAAATAAAAAGAACATTACTCCAATAGTTTCATAGGCCATCCATTATCCACCGCCAATAACCATCGCGACTCCTTAACCTCAAAAATGACGATTATATATGTGGGGTGAGCGACACGGCTTTGATGGAGTATAAATTGTCCAAGCTAAATACACGGATATCTCACATAGGCATGCAAATACAATCCAATAGGACATAACATAGATCTTTTGAAAAACCGTAGACATAGACAATAGTTGCAATCTTTGTAGGGATTCCACCGAGGGATACATCGACCCCTGACCTCTTGAGTCCCTCGGCTCGATAGTGCTTTCAAGAATCAGACTTCACATTCATGCAAAATAATCTAAGCATTTAACAAGGACAATAAAGTTTAGAAACAAACCCCACCTTGAAACGTAGCTTGAAAATAAGTAGGACTTAAAAGTGTTGGATGCAAGCACGCCTAATCCTTGCTCGATAAATCGCCTAACATAGAAATAGGGAATACTAGTCAAAATCCTCGAATAATCTAACTTAAACTTAAAAAATAATAATCTAAAAATCCTAATTTAGGGGCATAATAGAATATATAAAAAAATAAAATTGATGGTTGAATTGGAATAAAAATAGAAATTGGGAATTTGAGGCCAATTTGAATGGTTTAGGGGTTGAGGGCAATTCTGTCATTGGTTTATGGGGACCACATCCCCAAAATCCTCATTCCCCTTTTCTTCCATATCATACGTACTACTTTCCTCAACTCTCCCTCTCTCTCTTCTTTCTTTTTCTTTTCCTTTTCTTTTTCCTTTTCTTTTCTCTTTTCTTTCTATTTTCCTCCTACCTTTCCTACCTCCCTTTTCGGTCAACAGCAATCCCCACCATCTTTTTTTCCTTTTTGTTCTACTTCCCAGCAATATCATCCCTCTCTCTTTTCCTTCATTTTTCTTTTTCTTTTCTTTCTAATTCCCTCCAAATCTTACAATCGGTCAAAGCCATCCTCTCCAAAATCCCCTTTTCTCCTCTATATTTATTTTTTTTCTCTTTCTTTTCCTCTTTCTCCTTCTGTTCCATCGAACCGGGCAGCACCCTCTATTCTCTCTGTTTTTATTTTTTTTTTCTCCCAAACCCTATTCTTCCTAAAAACAAATAATTTCCATACTGAAACTCCAAACAACCCCTTCCCTCTATCTAACGTTGTCTGCCTATCTCGCTCTAATCTCTCTAATTCCGTTTTTTTTTTTAAAACCTCACGCACAGACACCGGCGACCACGGGCAGCGCGGCTGAGGCAATTCCCGACGGCTTTGGACAGAAGGTAGTCGATTTCGGGCTGGTTCGGGGCAAGTTCGTGGGTTCGGATTCGTATGGATTTCTGGTAATTGGTTTGGGTGTTCGATGGGTTTTGGGGTTTCGGAATTTTTGCCGGCGACATCGAGGATAAGGCGTATGGTTGTCGTTTGGTTGGATTTTTTTTTTTTTTTGGGTTGTGTCGTGGTCTCTGGTTTTAGACCGTAGAAAAGGGATGATGAAGATGATGGTGATAAGTAACATGAATTACTGATGATTACCAGAACGAGAATACGTGAAGAAAAAAAAATTAATAAAATGGGATTGTATTTATAGGACTGATTAGGGTATAGGACTGATTAGGGTTTAGTGTTTTAATCTCACAGGATTCTCATAAATCGGGTAGAATATCAGAAGATTTGATATATTTGGAAGTTTAAAAACTGGTATCTTGGCATTCTAGAATTCTATTGGAATTGAATTGGGCTAAATTGATGAGGGATCGTATTAAATGGGCTTATTTAACTTGGGCCTGGACAATTGGACATTGAATTCGAAAGATTGGGCTTGAATTAAAAAAATAATATAATCCCCAAAAAAAAAATAAACTAACTAAAAATTTAAAAATCACAAACTTAATAAAAGCCCAAAATATAAATTTCGGGTATTACAATAACCAAGCTCGATCCGTGTCATATTATAGTGCTACTATAATCAAAGAAGCATTATTCTTGATTTCTCGAATATGATGTCCTAATGGACTATGGGACTAGAGTTCCATAAATATTTACGTACATATATAGAGAGATATGATTCCATAAATATTTACATACATACTTATGATTAGTTTAAGAGTCTTAGAATGGTTATAAGAAATAAGCGGTTATATATATGAAATTTGGTTCAAATGAGACCACCCTACTTGGGTGAGACAGTGTGGGCTCATCTCAACTATTCACCAATATTGATAAATGGATGTGATTAAAATGGAAAAATATTACATTAATTATTAATTTAATCAACAAAAGTGTATCAATGTAAAAACACACCTAAATTGTAATCTCATAAAAACAAAAACGGTTACAAATCATGTAATGTGATTAATCACGTTATCTCTCAATTTAATCCCTACACACTCGCCATCTTCTAGAATCAAAATTGAATACTCTCTTCCCCTCCATGAACGCACCTTGCGAGAATTACGAGAAAATTGAAAAAGAGTAGAGCTAACTTAAGCGGGAAGATGATATTGAATGTTGAGAGGAAAATCAAAGGAATTAAAGGAAGGGAATTGACAGAATGCTTTGACTCAAATTTTGCCTCCCGTTTGTTTACTCCACTTGAAGGCCCATTCCGCTCACGTCTTTATGTGCTTGCCGAGGAATGGGTCTATTTGGGCTTTCCGTAGCGACACTCCGAGAGCGCTCGGCCTCCAATGGAGTTCGTGCTTCACCGCTCACTTTCCACGGGGCTCGCTCTACTAAAATTGTAACGAGCAATGCAGAAGATGACTTTATTTTTTAACGAAGAAAACACCAACAATTACGCAAGAAATACCTATCAACGATTGAATTCTCTCTTCCCATTCCATGATGCACCCTGCAAAAATTACAGAGAAACAACAAAAAAATTACAGAAACTTCAGATTGTAACGAAGCAACATAGTGGAAGACTTCAGTTCTTAATGAAGAAACACCAACAAATGCGCAAGAAACATCCATGTATATCGTTGATGAAGTAGACATCCATGGAGAACTCGAACCTGGTCATTAACAACAAAGTACTCTTGAAAATTATAATTTTCATGAAGAATACGATGCATAGATACTTATTAAATGATATATATAATTGTAAGATGTTACGTAATTGAAAACTAAACAACAAAAAACAACTTACTATGCACTGTCTAAAAACTATCTATGCAATTTTAAAAAAGAGTTAGAGTAGTACATATAACTAACTATGCAAAATATCATAATTATGCAGCAAAAAACAACTAATTATAAAATATCTCGAGACTATCTATTCAATGGCAAAAATTAAATATGCAAAGACTGAGATACCCAATTGTGCAAAATATAATAAACTATGTAGCAAAAATCAACTAACTATGCATTATTATAAGCTATTTATGCAATATGCAAAAACTAAATATGTAGTATATTATACCCAACTATGCGATAGTCTCATAAACATTGCAACAAAAACAACTTAATATGCATTTGTCTAATATATATCTAAGCAGCAACAAAACCCTAACTACTTTGGATTCTGAAAAAAAAAATTGAAAAAATAACTGCCTCCTAAAATAACGCCATTAAATCCGGCAGTTACAATCTCAGCCCATAAAGAAATGGCTTCAAAAATTCAAATGATTCCAAAAAAATCGCTTCATAATAAAAAATATTATTTTACCCTTATTGCATTAAAATAAATTGGAAAAGATCCTAAAAATCAGAAAAAATCGATGCTCTTAAAAAATATAGATGAATGGATATGATTAGTCCATCATGTCTCACCTGGAGCTATGGTCTCACATGATCGTCTCCCTATATATATATATATTGGGATTGGTAATGAGACCAATCCCCTTAGGTGAGACCATAGGGACACTTCTGAGATGTTAAGTTTTTGGATGGTCTGGATTGTTTCAGTATTTTAGGTAATTTTTCATTTTTTAATCCAATTAAGGGTATAGTGGTAATTGTCTAAAAGGGCATATTTTTAATTGTAATCATTTGACTTTTTGTAACCGCATTTGATGGGATGCAATTGTAACAGCCTTATTTAATGGCTTGATTTTAGAGGCAGTTTTTTCCAATATTATTTTTTTGAGATCCAACATAGGTAGTTTTATTTTACTGCTTACATAGCTATTAGATAATGCATAATTAATTATTTTTTGTTGCATTGTTTTTATGACACTTATTGCATAAATCGGGTATAATGTCTTTGCATATTTAGTTTTTACACACTCGCTTAGATTACTCCTAAACAATGCATATTTAGTTGATTTTTGCTGCATAGTTTATGGCATTTTGTATAATTGGGTATAATGTACTTCATATTTAGTTCTTGTACAATGCATAGTGTAGGTCCCAAGGGGTGTGGTGTAAGGTTTAGGAAGAGGGGGGAGTTTGAATAAACCTTACCAAATTTTCAATTTTAGTCCTTTTAAATAATTCAACAAAGTTATTTCAAATCACCGTGTCCTTGGGGGACTAAGTTGGCGATTTGGTTTTTAACAGCGGAAGACTTAACACCCTTTGATTTGATTTAAGCTTGTTTTAAACACTTGATTTTTAGCACTCAGTTAATTTTCAGTTGGATAACAAATATAAACTTATCAGCAAATATAAAATAAATGCTGAAAGTAAATAGACACAAGTATTTTTATAGAGGTTCGAAGATTGGGCAATTCTTCTAATCCTCTCTTCTCCAACTCCTAGAGGAATCCACTATGTAACAGATCAGTTTACAAAGCGGTTATCAGTCTGGAGACAACCTTGATCACACAAATGCTTCTTCTCTTGCGACTCGACTTCTTCACAGGGCAGGCGCTTTGCGCACTCTTGACTCACTTCTCAAGTTCTTGGATTTGATCACGAAGCCCTCCAACAAATTTGATACTTGGTTCGACCTTGAACCTTTCTACAATCCTTCAACTTGGAAAGTAGACCCCTTTTGTTTCTTCAAAAGTTTTCTCTTCAACTGGTTGAAGTTATCTCTCTTTCACAACTTGTGTTGGATCGAGTTTCTTTGAGTTTTAGGCTTCAGGAATTTCTTGAATTGCTTTGAGAATATTGCAGGTTAGTTGCTTGAAAATTGCTTGCTCTTGCTAGGTTCAGGTTATCAGTAACCTTTTCTCAAAGTGCTTCCTCAGCATTTTATAGTGCACATGTGAAATTTGCCCGTTGAAGAGATATGATTGTTTCAAATGTCACTTTGTGTTCGTTGGCTTGTCTTGTCTTGGTCTGTAGCCTTTGTGATGTTGAGCTTTCCTTGTATTAATTGGCATTTCGGAGTTTTGCGAGGTTATGACGAGAAGGTGCGATGTTTCCCATTGGTTCCTTCCTTTTGCACAATTCTGGGCCAAACACTTTAAGACCTGGCAGCTTAACATATTACTATATAGAATAATATTCTTGACTTTATTCCAACCGATCTAAGTCAGCTGTCTTCACTTCACTGCTGCGTTTACCCCAGGTGACTTGAGTCTGCTCCACCGAGGACTCGGTACTCTTCTCCACTTCGGATATCCCGAACAACCATCTTCTTTTAGTGGCAACCGGTTGGATCTCGGTTCCACTTCTATAGGCTCTTCAATAGTGAAGGCACGTGTTTTGATAAAGCCTTTGCACGCCGCCCCTTGTATTGGCGGTGCACTTCTTCTTCACGACCGGTGAGTAAATGTGGGGTTTCTCCTCGCCTTGGGCTGCGGGGCGGTGTCTCATTTTGCTCGGGCGAGAGCATCACCGCATGGGTAGGAGCTTTGGTTTTCTGCGGGCGGAGTGCTTTCTTTGACTTGGGCTGGCAGGGGGCGAGATGTACCGCTCTCTTCTTAGATTTCATCTTAGGAGATAGAGCTAGGGAGGTCTCACTTGTCTCTTGATGGGTCACCGATTCCCTCTTCGGTATCCGCCTTTCTAACATTTGCCTTATTCGGGCTCAAGAGGTTTGCCTTGAACATCCATTTGTTTGCATGGAAGGGCTTGCCATGGTGCGATGCAATCCCCTTCACCTCCATCAAATGGCCAATGACAAGGCCATATCCCAAATGAATGACCAAAGGTCCCATCCTCCTTGAAGGACCTGTTCATCACATTATGTCATATTCGCTAAAAACGAGCTCGGCCAATTCACCTTCTTCTCTTGCATGATCGCAGCCATCACGATCAACTTGGTCTTGGATAGCTGATTAAAGCTTACAAACTTCATATCCACGCACTTGGACACGATGTCTATCAGTTTGCGGTAGTCATCTTTTCAAAACTCCGTCTTGGTCGTATACACAACCTTCGCAAAGATACTCCGCTTTGCAACTTCCTTCCAAGCTGCAGCCAAGTTGACATCCTTTTCAGCGATGTCCTTCAAACCTTCAGCGGGCAAGAAGCAGTGCTCAGCAAGGTACTTTGCAGTGATTTTATTGTCCTTGCTGTAGACGGATGAACAAATTTCATCGTCATGCACCTCTGCGTTCACGGAGAACATGGCCACTTCTTCCAAGTAAGTGTGCGTGAACTGCATCGACAGAAAGTCCTTCAGACCGGACTTCTCCAATTTTTCAGCTATCTTCTTCACAAGGGCACCATCAACGCCCTGCTTGATCATACCAGCAAAATCCACAAATGATCCTGAGTGGATTTTCTCAGATCACAACGCGAAATCATGGTTTCCAGCCATTTTCAGAAGATTTTACCAATTAATAACACAAAAAACGAACTTGAAGAACTAGGGTTTCGAATTTAGTTGCAGAGAGAATAAGATCTTTCTTGCTGAAGATGAGTAGGTTTGCATGAGGAGAGAGAAAGTAAAATTTCGTATATAAGGGACATGAAAGGACAGTTTTTGGAATTTAAAAAATTTGATCAAAATCAACGGTCAAGATTAAGCCTTCAAAACCGCATTAAATTCCCCACATTAAATGCAGCCGCATTTATATCCAATTATATGATTTACTGTGCATCTTTTGTGCTGACAGTCATACTTACGCTTACGTCATCCTTAAAAACATTCCCGCTCGAATAAAACAACTGCGTTTTTGTCACTTAGCTCATAAATGATTCAACTTTCTTCCAAAGTTACTCAACTCTGCTTCTCTCTTCTCATATCATAACTCAGCTATCAACTAACTCGTTACAACTGACTTCCCAACTGGGCTATTTCACTTGGCTGAAATGTGAAACTTGCTTATTTTTTATTTTCTTATCTTCAATCTCTACTGGTTGAGTCTTCTGAGTAATCTAACTCAGCCCAATTAACCTTAACTCATTCTTGAGCTCTTCAAATATTGATTCACATAATGGCTTTGTGAATATATCAGCTAACTGCTTGTCAGTTGAGATATATTCCAAGGTGATGTCTTTCTTTTCAACATGATCTCTTATAAATTGATATCTGATATCAATGTGCTTTTATCTTGAATGCAATACTGGGTTCTGAGTGATTGCAATAGCACTAGTGTTATCACACATAATTGGAATCTTTTTTTCTTCAATATCATAATCTCTCAGCTGCTGTCTCATCTATAAAACTTGGGCGCAACAGCTGCCCACAACTATGTACTCTGCTTTAGCTGTGGATGTAGCTATTGAGTTTTGTTTCTTGCTGAACCAAGAAACCAATTTATTTCCAAGCATTTGACATGTACCGGAAGTACTCTTCCTGTCAACTCTACATCCAGCATAGTCTGAGTCTGAGTATCCTACTAGTTTGAATACTCCTTCCTTTGGATACCATAAGCCGACTTCCTGGCATCCCTTCAAATACCTTAGGATTCTCTTAGCTGCAGTCATGTGGCTTTCTTTTGGTGCATATTGAAATCTAGCACATACACCTACTGCAAAGGTGATGTCTGGCCTGCTGGCTGTTAGATTGAGCAATGATCCAATGAGAGCTCTATATCTGGTTTGATCAACAACTTGCCATCTGCATCCATGTCCATCTTGACTGATGTATTCATATGGATCTTCACAGAAGACTTCTCTTCCATACCAAATTTCTTCATCAAATCTCTAGTGTACTTGATTTGGCTTATGAAGGTTCCATCCTTTAATTGCTTGACTTGAAGTCATAGGAAAAAGGTCAGCTCTCCCATCATGCTCATCTCAAATTTGCTTTGCATGAGGTTTGAAAACTTATCACACATCTCTTTATTTGTGGAGCCAAAAATGATGTCATCCACATACCACTACAAGAAAAATGCTCAACAACAACACCCCAAAGACAATGGATTTTAGCTAAATTGTTGTCCTTATACGTATCACAATGGATTTTCGTTAAACCATTGTCAATGAGCGGAAGTTTTGTTAACGACAACAGTCCACTCGAGCCTAAGACAATGCTTTCTTGAAGCGTTGTCTATTAGCGGTCTTTTTATTTTTTGACAACATTTATTCATCATTTTCATCAACGGTTGGTTACACCATTGTAATTAGCATCATTTTTTTCTTAAAGAGAATAATTTTAATAACAGTTATAAACCGGAGTCTATATGCATTTATCATGTCCTTATTTATTTTAATAGTATAACTAGCACTTTTAGTTAGTTTATTAATTTTATTTTAGCAACTTTAACATAATTATAGGAGATTCCGTAGTTTACCACCATTGAAACCAATGAAGCCACACTTCACTTCGTTCAAATACAGGGTTCGGAACACAGCTATGAGCTACGGTGCACGGTTCCATTTAATAGAATATTTTTGGGGTAGAATGTTTCAAATTTCGGATCTTCCACTGACGACGGATTCTCAAAGGGTAAAGGTACCGGAGCCTTCCAAACTTTACCAATGGTATGGATGAATTCCTCACTTCATACAAATATGTAAAAGATTCTAGCCGCACTTAAAATCCAAGTACTCTACCGTTGCCTTGATTCATAGAATTTCCTATTCCCCCTCCCTCAATACTACAACCCACAAATTGTGCCACATCTTCTGAAAGATTCCCTGGGAACAGCTGACCAAAAGCAACTAGAAGAGAAGAAAGTCATCATAGTATTTTTTAACTCCTCCGAAAGGATTGGTCGTTGTGTATCACTACCTCCCACTTATATATCATATACATTCGATCAAGGTTACTCCTACTGGTTGGCTCGATCGGGTAAGATAGATCTATCTCTTCTCTAACAGCTATTCTTTGAAAGAGCTTTCGCACTGGTCGAAAGTCTGTGAGTTTTAATTTTTATTTTGTTATCAACTATTTATCTCATGGTATAACTATCACTTTTAGTTAACTTATCAATTTTATTTTAGCAACTTTAGCATAATTGTAAAAGTGTTGGGAGTTGTAATTTTTTTTATCAACCTTTATTTTATTTCTTTTGAAAAAAATAATAATCAAATATAACTAGCAACTTTAAAGGTTAAACCTTTTGGTTTAGCAACTTAAACATAAGTCTAAAAATATAACTAGCAACTTTAAAGTTAGACTTTTAGTTTAGCAACTTAAATATAAAAATATAAAGAAAAAACTAGCAACTTTAAGGTTGAGTATTAGCAACTTATTGAAATTAACAACTTAAACACAATCTAAAAGTTGTAAGTCATGATTCTAAAAAAACCGATAAACAAACTTGATTGAGAACGATGAGAATGAGAACGCAGAAGTGAGAAGCCAGGGCCGTCCATGGCAACCTCCACGCCGCCGCTCAGCTCCACCGCCGTCCACCGCACAGAATAGGAGCTCGGCCGCTGCATCATCTCGTAATGATTTGTTGGTGAGTTTTTCTCATCCACTAAAATACCCAAATCTTTTAAAACCCTAATTTCGAAAGTTGATTTTCATGCCCAATATTTTTTAATAACAATAATACGCCTACATCTTGTTGATCGATTAGCTGTTTGTTTTTGGTAGAATAAGCTGGCTCTTTTCTGTAGGGTATTTAGGTAGGGCTCTGTTGTTAGACCCTTTCTCCCAAAATCATGAATGTAAACATTGCTAATTTGTTACGATTTTGCTTCATTTTTGAATGGCCTATTGGTTATGGTGTTTTCTTGGCATATTGAGAATGTTCGATTTTTCCAGAAACCAATCGGGTCCTACACTAGATAATGTCTGGTATTTCTGCGAGGAAAAAAACTAAGGTTTTGAATTAGGAATTTCATGAATTAGTGGTCTCGTACTAGTCTCATGGGTAATTGTAACATTTCATATGCCAAAGAAGAATTAGTACGTGTGTTTACCAATTACCATGCTAATTGTTAGGGCATGGATATAGAGCTTACTGCTAGCCTGCTGTTGGAGTTTTTTGGAGGCATAAAGTTAACTGTATGTCATTAACTGTTAAGTTGGTATTTTACCAACTTATTTGATATTTTAGAGTAGAATTTGGTTTTATTTTGGGTGTTTTTAGAGTCGTTAGAGTCCTATTTATTTCAATTAGAGTCGATGTAGAGTCAATACGGATTTGGTAGCCGAGAGATGAAGAAAACGGTGAAAAACGGCTTGAAGAAAGAAGAAATCGCGTATAAAGAAGGAAAAATCGCACTTTGGCCAAGGACGGGCGGGCGCTGCAGCGCCCGCGACAGAGAGTGCCGAGACAGAGCGTGTGGGCGTTGCAGCGCCCAACGCCCGGCGCTGCAGCGCCCGGGCGGAATGTTTTCGCGTACGTTGATGGGCGCCGCAGCGCCCATGCGCGGGCACCGCAGCGCCCGTGCGATAAATGGTGATTGAGTTGGCGGGCGCCGCAGCTGCCTTTGCGAAAATGGCAGAAATTGTTGGCGCGCAGCATGCCATGCTGGGCCGCAGCGCCCGAGGGCGGAAAAAACTATGTTCACCTACCCCCTTCTTGGACTTTTGTGTACTATAAATACCATCCTTGGGGCTTGAAATTAGATCATCTTGGAACCCTTGGGAAGATAATAAAAACAGCTACAAGACAAGGAAGAAGAATTTGAGCATTTTGAGAAGAATTTGGAGAAGAAGATTGGAGGCTTCTATTATCTAGAAATAGAGAAGATCCGTTGACTCTTGTTCTTATTTTATTGATTTCTTCATATCTTGTAAGATGTATTGTTGTATTTTCATGGATTCATTTTCTATAATCATGAGCTAAACACTATAATTCTAGAGGATTGATGTAATCTATGTTGGAACTTATGTTTTGAGATTGTGGTTTGTCAATCTAGATCTATCAATTTATTTGTGCTATTTGGATCTATTGCTTCTAAATTACTTGATCAATAATTTAAATTATTTGGTGTATTTGATTTGACACTTGAGAGAGGTAATTGAATACATGACCTTGGAATAGCATAACCTAGGATTTCATAGAATTGAGAGATTTGTGAATCCTTTGAAGTCATTTATCAAGATTCATAGCTTTTATTGAGATTTTGATTGGTGATTTTTATAGAGATATTGATTTCCCAATGGAATCTAAAATCATTGGCACTTGAGAAAGGGAATGATTATTGTAGAAATCTTGACTTATAAATTGATAATTGAGGATTGATAAACCATATTGACAACATAAGGGATAACTAGATTCATCATACCTCTAGAATTCATTTAATCATTTGGATAAACTCATTGATATTTTCATAGTCTTAATTTATTTTTAGTATTTTTAGTATAATCAACTCCATCAATTATTGAATTTCTAAATATAGTTAAACTACTATAATATAGTACTTAGTGATAATTAGATAATTATTCCCCGTGGATTCGACAACCTTACTTCTCTATATTAAAACTTGACACCGTAGACTTGCGGTTAGAAAAATCTCTAACAAGTTTTTTGGCGCCGTTGCCGGGGAATAATTCATCTTATTTGCACTAATATTATTACTTAGTAGTTTTACTTTAATTTAGATTGTTTTTTTTTGTTACAATAGGGTCATTGACATTTTTGTGTTTTTTTGTTGATGCGAAAAATAAAAGTGCTAATTTAATCTTATTTGATCCGAAATTGAAAGAACGCTTGAAAGATTAGAGCCGCACGAAGAATAGAATTCACAAAAATGGCGGAATCGGTGATGATGAAGACCGCATACCAATTGTTGCACCACCGAAAAGGGCCATTCGGGACTATTTTCGACCAACCACGAATCAAAATTATTCGGGCATTGTTCGCCAACCTATCAATGCGAATAATTTTGAACTCAAGCCGCCCTAATAAACATGGTGCAACATGAATCGGTTTGGGGAAGTCCGATGACCCGAACGCCGATTTGGCTATTTTTCTCGAGATATGTGACACTATCAAAATGAATGGGGTTCCCGATGAAGCTATTCGGTTGAGGTTATTTCCATTTTCACTTCGAGATAAAGCTAGACAATGGCTTCAAACCTTCCCACCGGGAAGTATCACTAGTTGGAATGATCTCACTTTGAAAAATTCATGGAAAAATTCTTTCCACCCAAAGAAGACACTTCAACTTAAAAGTGAGATAGCTCAATTTCATCAACTCGACTTTGAGCCACTCTCTGAAAGCTTGGGAGCGATCCAAAGAATTATTGAGGAGGTGTCCACAACATGGGTAAGCGATTGGCAAAAGTTCAAGTATTTTTACAATGGTATGAATGGGCATTCAAGAACTATTATAGATGATGCGGCGGGAGGTACATTGATGGCTAAAACTCCAAGTGAAGCCATGCTTTTACTCGAAGAAATGGCTGCCAATAGTTATCAATGGCCATCTGAAAGATCTACGCCAAGAAAAGTTGTCGGTGTTCTTGAACTTGATACTATGTCCGCATTGGCCTCTCAAATTTCCGCCTTGTCAAAGCAAAATGCTACACTAAGTTCAGGTGGAAAACAACAATCGGAGGGAGTCATGGAGATAAGTCAAAAAATTGTGAATCCCGATACGGAACAAGCGAATTATGTGAATAATCGGGGTTTCAACAATAGAGGGAATCAATTGCCGACACATTATCATCCGGGACTTCGCAATCATGAAAACTTCTCGTATAGCAATACGAGAAATGTGTTGCAACCACCGCCGGGGATATCGAAATCAAGCAAGTACGAGCACACATGTGGGAGAACAAAAGCCATCTTTGGAGGAATTACTTAGTTCATTCCTTGTAGAATCAAGAGCAAGGATGAACAAAGCCGATTCTAACATAGAAAATCTGGGTTCAAGGGTTACAACAATTGAAAGTCATCTCAAATCTTTGGGGACACATGTGGGTCAATTGGCCACGGCTATTAATTCACAAATGAAAAGTTGATAGGTTTCCAAGTAACACCGAGGTGAACCCGCGGAACATTGCAAGGCCATTAAGTTGAGAAGTGGGACGGAATATGATGAACCAAAGATGCCTGCTCATGCCACCAAAGAACAAGAAGCAAGCTCTGAAACACTCCAAAATGAAGAGGGCATTGATAAGCAATCGAAAAAGGCAAAAATTGAGGTAAAACCAATTTCCAATTCGATAGTGTGTTTACCAAATGCTCTTCCTTTTCCACGAGATTTTCGAAGAAAAAAAAGTTGGACGCTCAATTTTCCAAGTTTTTGGAAATATTCAAGAAAATTCACATCAACATCCCTTTTGCCGATGCACTCGAGCAAATGCCAAACTATGCAAAATTCATGAAGGATGTGATGTCGAAAGAGAAGGTTGGAGGCATATGAGACGGTCAATCTCAAGGAAGAGTGTAGCGCCATTTTGCAAAGAATGCTACCACAAAATTAAGAGATCCGGGAGTTTCACTATCCCTTGCACTATTGGTGATTCTTATTTTAATAAAGCTCTTTGTGATTTAGGTGCTAGCATTAATCTTATGCCGTTATCATTTTTCGAAAACTTGGCCTTGGAGAAATAACGCCATCCACCATCACATTGCAATTAGCCGATAGATCATTCACCTACCCAAGAGGAGTGATTGAAGATGTGTTGATCAAAGTAGATAAATTCATATTTCCTATGACTTTGTGGTGTTAGATATGGAGGAAGATCATGAAATGCCATTGATTCTTGGGAGACCTTTTCTAGCAAGAATCGGGGCGAGCTTTAATTGACGCGTGCAACGAGGAGAGTTAACATTATGGGTAAATGATGATGAGGTACTATTTAACATTTATAAAGCAATGAAATTTCAAGAGGAACCTCGGACATGTCATTTTATTGATAAAATCGAACAATGTGATCAAACGGAAGTTTTAAAACAAGATTTAAAAGATCCGTTAGAACATTGTTTGATTAATTCAATAATGAAATGTGATGAGGAAGATAGTGATGATATTGATTTGCTTGAGTTTATTCTTTCCTTGAGGCTAAAGAAATTGTAAAAGAAAAACAAAAGGAAGCATTAGAAAATGCCAATATTGAAAATATTCCGAAAGGTACTTTAGAACTAAAGGAACTTTCTGAACATCTTCAATATGCATTTTTGGGAAAAGATAAAACTTACCCGGTAATTGTTTCTGGCTTCATTATCTTCATCCGAATTGGATAAGTTGTTGCGTGTGCTTCGTGAACATAAGTCGGCCTTGGGTTGGTATATTTCGATTTGAAAGGTATAAGTCCTTCCATTGTAATGCACAAAATTTTAATGGAAAAATCTTATAAACCATCTATTGAACACCAAAGACGACTTAATCTCGCAATGAAAGAAGTCGTGAGAAATGAGGTTTTAAAGTGGCTAAAGGCAGGTATTATTTATGCCATTTCGATAGTTCATGGGTCGATCCGTGCAAAGTTGTCCCTAAAAAGGAGGTATGACAGATTGTGAAAAATGATAACAATGAATTAATTTCTACACGAACTATCACAGGATGGCGAGTATGTATTGACTATAGAAAATTGAATAAAGCTACTCGTAAGGATCATTTTCCCCCCCTTTATTGATCAAATGTTGGACAAAGTTGGCGGTTACGAATATTATTGTTTTCTTGATGGCTATTCAGGATACAATCAAATCGCCATTGCCCCCAAGATCAAGAAAAGACTACTTTTACATGTCCATATGGTACTTTTGCATTTCGCAGATGCCATTTGGATTATGTAATGCACCGCTACTTTTCGAGGTGTATGATGGCGATTTTTCATGGTATGGTTGAGGAAATCATGTAAATTTTTATGGACGATTTTTCTGTTTTTGGTACTTCTTTTGACCATTGTTTGCATAACTTATCTATGGTTTTGCAACGTTGTGAGGAAACTAATCTTGTACTCAATTGGGAAAAATGTCACTTTATGGTCAAAGAAGGGATTGTGCTTGGGCATCGTATTTCTTGTACAGGTTTGGAAGTTGACAGGGCGAAAGTTGTGGCTATTGAAAAGCTACCCCCACCTTCAAATGTGAAAGGCATAAGAAGCTTTTTAGGGCATGCAGGATTTTATAGGAGATTCATAAAAGATTTTTCAAAAATTGTTAAACCACTTTGTAATCTCTTTGAAAAAGATGCTATCTTTTGCTTTGACGAGTTGTGTTTGCAGGCATTTGAACATATAAAAAAGGCACTCATTTCAGCTCCGATTATGATAGTGCCGGATTGGACTCAACCATTTGAGCTCATGTGCGATGCAAGTGATTATGCAGAGGGTGCCGTTCTTGGTCAAAGGCGAGACAGCACTTTTTAAAGCTATTTACTACGCAAGCGGACCATGGACAACGCCCAACAAAACTACACCACCACGAAAAAGAGATGTTGGCGGTAGTTTTTGCATTTGATAAATTCCGAGCTTACTTGGTGGGTACAAAGGTGATTGTTTATACGGATCATGCGGCAATCCGATATCTTTTCTCCAAAAAGGATGCAAAACCTCGGTTAATTCGATGGATTTTGCTCTTGCAAGAATTCGATATTGAGATTAGGGATAAAAGAGGAAGTGAAAATGTGGTTGCCGACCATCTATCCCGCCTTGAGCAACCTCACGAGGTGATTGAGAGTCCAATAAAAGAATCGTTTCTGATGAACAAATTATGCGTCTTGAGACATCATTACCTTGGTACGCAGATTTTGTTAATTACCTCAGCGGGAGGAGTTTTGCCACGGACTTGACTACACACCAAAAGAAAAATTCCTACATGATGTTAAGTCTTATTTGTGGGATGATCCGTTATTGTTCAAGAGATGCACGGATTCTATCATTCGCCGTTGTGTTCCTAAGGAAGAAATTGGAGAGATTCTTCAACATTGTCATTCATCATCTTATGGGGGACATTTCGGGCCAACCCGAACCGCTGCAAAGGTACTACAATCTTGTTTTTATTGGCCAACATTATTCAAGGATTGTTATGCCTTTGTGAAAACTTGTGATCGATGCCAAAGGGTTGGTAATATTTCACGGCGTCATGAGCTTCCTTTGACAAACATAATGGAGGTGGAATTGTTTGATGTATGGGGTATTGACTTTATGGGGCCATTTCCCGCGTCCTATGGAAATTTGTACATTTTGCTTGCGGTCGATTACGTCTCCAAGTGGGTTGAGGCGATTGCTACACCAACGAATGATGCTAAGGTAGTACTCAAATTCTTGCACAAGCATATTTTCACTCGGTTCGGTACTCCTCGAGCTATTGTAAGTGATGAAGGTACGCATTTTTGTAATAAATTATTTAACAACCTTCTTGCTAAATTTGGTGTGCGTCATAAGATTGCGCTTGGTTACCATCCTCAATCTAATGGTCAAGCCGAATTTCCAATCGTGAAGTGAAATAAATTCTTGAAAAACGGTGAGTTTTAATCGAAAGGATTGGGCACAAAAGCTCGATGATGCTTTGTGGGCTTATCGCACGGCTTATAAAACACCCATTGGTATGTCACCATATCGATTGGTGTTTGGTAAAGCGTGTCATTTGCCGGTTGAACTTGAGCATCGAGCTTATTGGGCAATTAAGAAATTGAATTTTAACTTGAAAGAGGTGGTGAAAACCGATTACTTCAATTAAATGAAATGGAAGAATTTCACAAGAATCATATGAAAATGGCAAAATGTATAAGGAAAAAAAGAAAAATGACATGATCAAATGATTTTGCGGCGTGAATTCTTACCCGCCAACAAGTGTTATTGTTCAACTCTCGATTGAAACTCTTTCCGAGTAAACTCAAATCACGATGGTCCTGGACCGTTTGTGGTTGAACGTGTGTTTCCATATGGTGCCGTCGAGTTAAGAGGAACGATGGGAATTCGTTCCAAGTGAATGGACAACGATTGAAACATTATTTTGGGAACGAAGCAAGGAAGGTTTTAAATCTTCCACTTGGTGATGAAATTTCTTGAGTCCGAATAGTTGAGTCCGGCTAACGACTATAAATTTAGCGCTTCTTGCAAAAACTTGTTCGCCTTATTTTTAGCTTCACCGCAAGTGTTCGGTGTAGTTTATAGAATAGGGTAAGCAAGGTCGTATCCACGGAGACTAATAAATTAATGTGCTAAGTATTGAACTAAAATAGACTTATTTTTATTTAGACGATCAATATTGGATGATTGTTTGTGGAAGTAAAGATAAGAATAACCACAAAAACACAAGATGAGAATAATAATGGAATTATCAAGGGAATGAAATAGATTCCCAGGTTATGGTTTCGATTAATATTCCTCTTGTTGTCCAATTTAATCAAAGCCAAAGTTATCATCAATACACCTATAAGACGATCACAACGGTATTTTATCCTCCCTCTTGAGATGTATATAAAGTGTAGATTGAAATATCTATGCTAGCATCTATACTCAACATAAGATACACGACTCCCAAATGCACAAAAGATCATATATCCTCACAAATATTCACAAACCTCTCGATTATGCAAATATTCATGTCAAGTACTCAAGATCTAATATTGAAACTCATCTCTCGAATTATGAATCAATATATCAAACATGCTAAATCATTGGCCAAATGATAAAACAAGAATAAGAACAAAGTACTCAAATAGGCTTCAAGACAATAACTTCAATTAAGATTAAAACATTCAACAAGAGTTCAATTAGTCTACTTCCAAAACCCGGAAATCACAAGAAGTTTAGCTACTCATTACAAATAAACAACCCATAGACAAATTGTTCATATTCATGACAAGCTAAAATGAAAGATTAAAGCACAAAGGATGAGAAAACTTAGGGAAATGGATAATCTCTTGATTGATCTTCAATCCTCAAGCTTCAATTCGACCCGATTCTTCCCTTGGTTCTTCCTTGATGAAGTTGATGTATTTCTTGTGTTCTTGGGTGTATTCCCAGCCTTTCCTTCATACCCAAGATCAAGCCTCCCATATATCTATTTTTAACCCCACAAAGATCCAAGAAAAAGGTAGGCTTAGCATAGGAAAATCCGCCCCGGGCGGTGCGGCGCCCGGGCATGGGCGGTGCGGCGCCCAGAAATTAAGTGCAACATAGTCGCCTGAAATGCAGCAGTCACCGCCGGTTTTTTTTTCGCCCACCAAATGTCCGAATTTGATTTTGAGCCCTTCATCAAAGTTGTAGCTCTATCTCTTAGATTTCCATAGCAACTTGAATCATCTCAATATCAATTTTGTATAGAGAGTTATGGCCAAAATATGAAACGCTGCCAGTAATGGAAATTTCAGACGCGTTTGGACGTTTCTTCAAATTAATCTCTCGTTGTTTGCTTGTTTGTACTTCTTTTGATACACGATTCATTACTATGACTATAAACTCAATATAATTGGCTCTCAACATGGCTTGGCTACTCAAATGACTCAAAATAATAAAAAACAACATAAAACTCAAGTCTAGGAAGCCCAAATCAATGGTATAAAACCAAGTGAACAAATACCCCCAAACTTAAACTGTTGGCCGTCCCGGTCAACGCTTTTAGAAACAAGATAAAACATGACTAGGAGTAATGAAAAGTAAAACGCACAACAACTCCATAAAATTCGTATTGTTCATCATAGGTGTCAAACAACGAATCAACCAAGCCTCAAACATCTAACATAGAGCATACATCAAAGAAACCATGGTAAATGCTAAGAATCACGTCTCTCAAAGATCAAGTGTATACTCTCATCTCGAATGAATATAGGACGTGTTTACGCTCAAATCAATTCAATGTCGCAAAATTACCATAGGCTTGCAATTCGTCTCATATATCCGCCACTAGAATATATGCAATTTGTGAATCAAAAAGGACTTTTTTCTTTGGTTGTAATGAAGGTTCTTTGGTTAGGGTAGGAAAATATGGATAGAGTGACTCAAACTCGAGCGTATAGACCGGTGATCATATAAATCATCTACATTAAAGCTCAATATGCTACTCAAATCATCTCTCATTTTCATCAACTCTTATCTCCATCTCCTTTCTTTCTTTTGAGAATCAACTCAAATTACAATCCTTAGCCCCCAAATTCATTTAAATGAAACTCATTTACAAAGTCGATTTTTTTTTCGACATTTATACGAGTTTTCAACACTTCATTTCTCCTCCTTTTCTTCCCATCAACCAACTCTAACACCATCTTCTAAAATTTTGATTTTACCCATCCACCCTTATTCAATCCCTTTACTCAATGTTATACGCTCAAGTTTTGGGTAAAAGATTTATCAAGTTAAGGCTTGAATTGTGGGTATCAAAAATTAGGCAATAGGCTCAAGTTGGCTAACTAGGGATTTCAATATTATCATTAGGTAAGCAAAAGGCTTGAAGGGCTAACAAAAATGGCCTTTGATCATTTTTACATTTCGCATACAACATGTGACCTTGACAGAGATACCAGAGCAAGTTCTAGAATTCTAACAACATGAATGATACACTCAAATTAACAACAAGATTGCATATGATGAAAGCAGTAAAGGCTCAAAAGCTCACAGGCTTGCAAATACGTAATTCAAAGCATCAAACCATGTTCTCAATATCCACATGCTCAATGTCATCTATTCATGGCTCAATCAACTCATACTCAACACCCAATCAAAACAATACAAATTTTTTTCAAAAATATAAGCATCAAGTCTCGCCGCACACGGTCAACTCACTCCTTAAAATCTATGAATACAATAAACGTGCTAAAACTGTAAAAGTGCTTCTAATGCAAATGCAACCTAAAATGCTTTACATGCAACTATATGGAAACACACAAAATGCACATTTTTTTTTCACACACATTTCATATCAAAATAACTATCTCTCCCCCCAAACTTAAATGAAATTATATCGTACGTAAGAGAAGATAGAATTTCAATATAAACCTGTGTGCATTGGACCTGATTTATTGTGGGGGTGGTGGCGGTTCGTGGCCCTCCTTGGGCGTCTCCTCCGCACGGGCTGCCCGTGTGTGGCTGCGAAGTAAAATCAGGTAATTTTCTTTTTTTTTATAAAGAAAACGAGAAAAAAAAATCACACCACAAACTGTTGGGTTGCCTCCCAACAAGCGCTATATTTAACGTCTTTAGCTCGACGCCTGTTAATTTTGATTTGTACCGCCTTTGAATGCATATATTAGTTGTTTTGGATCGTGGTCAAGAACCGTTTTGCTCTTTTGCATCTAGTAATACATACTTGGGATCTCCAAGCAAGTACAGGAGTCCTGGTGTTGGAACATTTTGATCTTGGTTATGCTCATGTTGTCCGTGCGTGTACGCATATTCCGTGCTTGTCTCATTATGGAATAGTTTTCTTATATCATGCACGCAATGCACGGGCGTACACACATGGTTCGTGTGTTCCTTGTCCTGTTTTTGCTCGTTTTCGGTGCCACGCACGGGCTGGAAGTGCATAAACACGCAATCCGTGTTTGGGTTCCGAACTTTCTTGCTTTTCCAGGATCTTCATCTTCTCGTATTCGGTACCACTCATTTGATGAATGGCACTAGATTGTTCCTTCGAGTTGGCTTCAGTGGTGCTTAAAAATTGGCTCTTTTGATGTTGCCCACCAACTAATGTAACTAATTAGCCCATTTGAGTCTCGAGATTTTTCAATTGTGAATCCATAGTATTGGCCAATTGTGTCAATTGCAACTTCATCTTGTCCATCTTTGCTTCGTTTTTGGTAAGGCTATTTCTCATTTCCCTCATGAATAAATTAATTTGACTCATAAATGAAGTCGTTTGATTCATGAATGAAATGAGGGCGTCTTCCAAAGATGGTTTTGCCTCTTCCATCCGAATAGGTGCACCTATACCAATTCAAAGAAGCAAATCAAGCATTGTAGAAGTAGAATTTACAAAAGAAAAATGAAAAAAATAAAAAAAATGTCTAAATTAAGAATAATTCTATCTATCGCAATACTAGCACCAAAAATTGTATTAGTCCACGGCAACGGCGCCAAAAACTTGTTCGCCTTATTTTTAGCTTCACCGCAAGTGTACGGTGTAGTTTATAGAATAGGGTAAGCAAGGTCATATCCACGGAGACTAATAAATTAATGTGCTAAGTATTGAACTAAAATAGACTTATTTTTATTTAGACGATCAATATTGGATGATTGTTTGTGGAAGTAAAGACAAGAATAACAACAAAAACACAAGATGAGAATAATAATGGAATTATCAAGGGAATGAAATAGATTCCCAGGTTATGGTTTCGATTAATATTCCTCTTGTTGTCCAATTTAATCAAAGCCAAAGTTATCATCAATACACCTATAAGACGATCACAACGGTATTTTATCCTCCCTCTTGAGATGTATATAAAGTGTAGATTGAAATATCTATGCTAGCATCTCTACTCAACATAAGATACACGACTCCCAAATGCACAAAAGATCATATATCCTCACAAATATTCACAAACCTCTCGATTATGCAAATATTCATGTCAAGTACTCAAGATCTAATATTGAAACTCATCTCTCGAATTATGAATCAATATATCAAACATGCTAAATCATTGGCCAAATGATAAAACAAGAATAAGAACAAAGTACTCAAATAGGCTTCAAGACAATAACTTCAATTAAGATTAAAACATTCAACAAGAGTTCAATTAGTCTACTTCCAAAACCCGGAAATCACAAGAAGTTTAGCTACTCATTACAAATAAACAACCCATAGACAAATTTCATATTCATGACAAACTAAAATGAAAGATTAAAGCACAAAGAATGAGAAAACTTAGGGAAATGGATAATCTCTTGATTGATCTTCAATCCTCAAGCTTCAATTCGACCCGATTTTTCCCTTGGTTCTTCCTTGATGAAGTTGATGTATTTCTTGTGTTCTTGGGTGTATTCCCAGCCTTTCCTTCATACCCTAGATCAAGCCTCCCATGTATCTATTTATAACCCCACAAAGATCCAAGAAAAAGGTAGGCTTAAGATAGGAAAATCCGCCCCGGCGGCTAAGGGCGCAAAGGCGCCAGGCGCCAGAAAATTAAGTGCAACATAGTCGCCCGAGCGCTGCAGCCGGGCGTTAAGCCTGCAGCGCCCATCCGTCCACCGCACCCGTTAAATCATCGCCCTGTTTGGGCGCCGCGGCCATTTGCTGGTGGACGAAGACTTACCAGCGCCGCTTTGGTTTTTCCGCCACCAAATGTCCGAATTTGATTTTAAGCCCTTCATCAACGTTGTAGCTCTATCTCTTAGATTTCCATAGCCACTTGAATCATCTCAATATCAATTTTTTAGAGAGAGTTATGGCCAAAATACGAAACGCTGCCAGTAATGGAAATTTCAGACGCGTTTGGACGTTTCTTCAAATCAATCTCTCGTTGTTTGCTTGTTTGTACTTCTTTTGATACACGATTCATTACTATGACTATAAACTCAATATAATTGGCTCTCAACATGGCTTGGCTACTCAAATGACTTAAAATAATCAAAAACAACACAAAACTCAAGTCTAGGAAGCCCAAATCAATGGTATAAAACCAAGTGAACATTAACTGACCACTTTGATTTCTTAATTCTGGAGCTTCTTGACTGAATTAAAAAGGTTTTTGGTGGCCACGCATTTATACTAATTTTGAGGAACTTTTTGTATCATTTTCCTGTTACTCTAGATTCTATTGGAAAATCATATATAGATAATGTGTCATGCCCCAGACGGGACGCGACGACAATCAACCACTTAAGCAAAAATAAACCCAACAGTCTAGACAAATGATACAACAATCCCAAGTGAAACAGAGTCTAAAGCAGCGAAAATAAAATAAATAAAAGTACGAATTACAACTTAAAGTCTAACAAGATCCAAATACATCCGACATAATAACCTGAATAAGTTTACAGGCCAAAACTAAAACGTAAAGTACACAATATCCAAATCTTAAATGTCAAAAGGTCCTACGCCCTTAAATTACAGTCAAGGAGAGAAAAGAGTAACAGGATAAACGGGAGTCCAACATCAGTAGAAGTACATGAAATAAGTACAATCATCAGAAAAAGGATGCAAGTTCGATAAGCGGGGCGAGGGTAATCCGTCTGTGGCCGGTTCAATATCGTCAACATAGTCCCCATCTAAAGGTTAGAAAACAGGAGGGGATGAGATAGAAATCTCAGTGGATGGGTTGATCGTGTGCAAGTGTGGCGATATATATATATATATATATATATATAGTTAATGCGAGAAAATAGTTGTATGAAAACGCGTGAGATATGATGCATGATTTCACACAGGCACTATGTGATTCAGGAAAGACAGTTAGGATTGCGTACGGAACGTAACGCCAATCCTATGCAAGACAAGTAATGGTTACGTATGGATTTGTAGCGCCAACCAATGCAATACAAGTAGCGGTTGCGTACGGTTTTGTAGCGCCAACTAAATTGGTCCGATTAACTCGAGAATTGTGTGGATCAGATAGCGATTCCTTCGTTTTTCCTTGTAACTACCCAAGTAAGATGGTCCAAGACCTGTCACCTTATCACTCCATAGGCAAAGATAAATCCACAGTAGAGCTAGCTAGGCCCGGATTGTCATAATCATGATTATACCTCAAGTACTATGACCCGCTTCCCTTGGAAAAACTCCGTCCCTCACTTGTGGAATTAGGACGATAGGGCCGGAGAGTGGAATAGCAGCCGAGCTGCCCGGTGTTTGATACATGTTTTTATCTTAATTTTGATGATTTTATTTTATCACCAAAACAATGTTTTTAAAGGTTGTCCAAATACTCCTAAATGATTTAAAATGATTTTTATATTTTCCGGAGTATTTTCTCAAAGTTTATTTTCGTCTAAATTGGACAACGCTTTTAATGATTTTACGTTATTGGGTTTTCACTCTCAAACGATGTTTCTAAATGTTGTCCTAATACTTCCGATCGGTTTAAAATGTTTTTACAAAATTTTCGGAGTATTTCTTGAGTTTTATTTTCAACAAAAATTGGACAATATTTACATGTCTCGTGGTCGACCAAATCGCCCTATAGGGCAACCCGTACCTAAAGATGTTTTTAGAAGCAGAGAAAATGAGACGGAAGGAAAAACAAGCAGGTCGACCGTGCCGCTGCAAGGCGTCGACCGATCCCGATCGACCGGTCGCCAATGATCGGCCGGTACAAAGTGTGTTTGAAAACGAACGTTTAATCCTTGCTAAATCCATGAGGGGACCGGTTGGGGTGATGGTCGACCGGTCGAGGTAGACGTCGACCGGCCGCCTGTGTTATTTTCTGTGTATTTTTTCAACGTCTATTTACGTGCGACCGGTCGCCTATGTATTGACAAAGAAAAAATATGACCGTTTGACAAACAGACAAACTTTCCTTAAATTGTGGGATTGATTTCTAACAGCTATATTCTTGATTTTAATTGTATTTTTCTGTAGATTTTCAATCCCCAAGAGGAGCCTATGCTTGATCAATCATCTCCTATATATAGAGGAAGTTTTGGAGCAACCAACACAACAATTGAGATACAACACAACAAGATACACTTCAAGCAAACACTTGGTCTTTCATAGTCATTATTCTTGTTGTAAAATTGCCTAGCTTATCACTTTCACATCTTTGAGGTCTAGGCTATTCTTGATTACACTTTGCACTCAAATTGTATTATTCATTATTGAGTTGTAATCTTGATTTTTGGTTATCATTCAAACACAAGATATCCTTGTGAGTGTTCTTGTGGTAAGAGCACACTTGGATGATTTAGGTGATAGGTACAAGAAGATTGTGGTAATCTTCTTATTTGAGGTGTTGAAGAATTCGGTATTCTTCAAGGTTGAAGATTGTGGTAATCTTCACAAGGTGCCGTTGAAGGAAGATTGTGGTAATCTTCAAAGGGAGATTGTGGTAATCTCCAAAGGTGGTGTTGAAGAAGAGTGTGGTGCTCTTCAAGGTGTTGTAAGTTGAATTTGTATTAATTTTGGTAATTAATAAAATTCTTTTTCTTTTCAAATCCATCCCTGATATCTTGGGGTGGTAGAGGATTAGGCCCTAGGTGGGTTGAACCTCTTTAAATCGACGTGTGTTGTTTACATTCCGCACCTTCATTATTTTGTTTGAGCATTCGATTGTTAAAAGAGGACGAAATCGAAAAGATGGAGATAATCTATTCACCCCCCCCTCTAGATTATCGTAGCCGCTTGGACTTACAAGTGGTATCAGAGCCAAACTCTTTGGCAAGCTCGTTTCACATCGCGAGTGAAGAGAAACGATCGTCGGCTACGAACGAAGCTCAACTTTCCGGCACCTCCACCACCAAGCCACCTCGGTTTGATTCCAAAAATTTTATATTTTGGAAAGAAAGAATGGAATGCTATTTACAAGGTTGCGGGTTCGATATTTGGAACACCATCATCAATGGAGAATCCATTCCGATGAAAGATACACCACACACCTCAAAAGGCTTCAAAGAGCTCAATGATGAAGAGAAGAGAATCATCTCCTTAAATGGTAAAGCTCTTAATATCTTACATTGTTCACTTACCACTTTGGAATTTGATCATGTTGTAGGTATTCGATCGGCACATGAAGTATGGCAAAAATTAGAAGCCATCTATGGAGTATTTGCAAATGAAAGGAGTCAAACAAAAGCATCTACTTCTCAAGATCATACAAGCTCAAATCTAAGGAATAAGCCTCCTACAACTTCCAATTATGAAGAAGTTGAATATTGTTTTATGGGCATCAATGAAGAAAATGAGGTATGTCTTAAACCCTCTACTTCCTATGATATTGTCATTCAAAATGAATATAGTGACTTGCAAAATGATTATGATGAGCTACAAGATGAATTCCAAAACTTACTTGTTAAATACAAAAATTTGAAAAAGGAATTCATTGTTTTAAAGAATGATAAGGATAGTTTATTTACTTCCTATGAATCACTATCATGTGCTCACACCACCACTCTTGACAAGGTTAGAAACCTTGAGAAAGAAAATAGTACTCTTGTTGAGGATATAAATTGCTTGAAAAATGATTTATCTAAATCCAACTTGAGTACCGATAAGATGACCAATATTGTTGATTGTTGTGATAATTCGAAACTAGAACTTGATCATAAGCCTAAGGGTGTCAATCACATGAAAAGGAATCAAGTCTCTAAGCACGTTGGTCATTATGCTCCTAGAATTATTACATGCTTTTATTGCGGTAAAAAGGGTCATACGGTAAATACTTGTCGGGCTAGAAATAGCTCTAAATATTGTTGGAGACCTAAAAGTCTCAAAGCTAATCTTAAAGGACCCAAACACATGAGGGTACCACAAAACAATGTGCTATTAGGTACCCGGCAAAACAAAAATCGGAGAAATTTCATGCCATCAAGAAAACATCAAATGAACGTTTCATTTGATCAAAGAAGGAGAAACTACTCTCAACAAAGCCAATTTCCAAGAAGAGCGTATAATCAAAAATGGGAAGAACACAATCCTTGGAAATGGCAAAGACATCATCAACAAGATAATTTTCAAAGAAGAAGAAACCATCAACCATGGGAAGGTAACCAACCTTGGAAATGGAGCAATCAAAGAAGTCATCATCAACAAAGTGACTTCTCAAGGGGAAGATATCATCAACAATGGGAACGACACAACCCATGGAAATGGCGTAATTGGTAACCCGTATCTCCCTATTTAAATATGCATTTTATTTTGTTATTATGCATGCTTTTATTTGTGTCTTAATTGCAAAATGAATTTTCTAGTATTTATTTTTAAAATAGGTCTCTTATATATTTATGAGTTTCAATTTTTTTGTTAAAAAAAAAAAAAGAGACCTTGCATGATTTTCTAAAAACTCTTGAGCATTTTATTAGACTTATGTGGCTTATTATCTCTTATGAAATCTTATAGCATAAGCTCTTTTTGATATCTCATATTATTTGCCTACACTTGAATTTTCTATGAAAATGTTGTCTAAGAATTGTGTAGGACACATATTGGCTATTACGCCATCAAGTTTCTTAAACCATCGAGGTATGTCTACTCGCATTTTTTTTTAAACTCGATATTATGCTTATGCACATATCTTTCAAGATATTTCATTTTGACCACTTAAGTGCCCCTAATTGATCTTGCAAATGTTTTCCTTTAAAAAGGCACTAAGTGTTTAGTCTCGTTTTTATCGTTTATATGTTTTCCAAAACCCATATTTGTTGGATATAGTCCAAAATTATATTTTTTGCAAAGTTTTAAAACTTGTGGGGTGAAAAATCGAATTTTGGAAAACTCTGGGAGAAAGAATAATCACCTGGGACGGTCATAGCAGGGGCGACCGGTCGCCCTGCACCTCGACCGGTCGCACCCCACCTCGAGCGGTCGCCCAGGTTAATTTTTGCACTTTAAAACACTCTGTCTTCAGTTCGTGAAACAGACTCAAAATCTCCCCAAACCCTTGTTCAGCGCATTTTTCCCTTTTTCTTCAAAATCTTCAATTCTTCATCAATCCTTGAAATTTTTCTTGCTAATTCACTTCTTTTTGCAAGAATCTTACACATATGGCACCTCCAAAGAATTCCACCGGTCGAAATCCCATCTCCAAGCGTAGAAGGGGCGGAGAGGGTTCGTCAAGAAATCGGCAAGAGGAAGCCGAACAAAGGGATATTCGAGCCGCTCAAAGAAACGTGGCTCAAGAAGGTGATGATGTTCAAAATCCCATTCTCTCTCGGGCCCAAATTACCGAGCTACGCGGAACGATTTCGCTCCAAAATTGCCGTTGGGCGAAAGGTAAAAATCCTTTGTTACTCAAGCCCCTAATTCCCACAATGTTCTTAATTTCATTCATAAATATGCGGAATGGTATTATGAGGACTCGAATGGGAGGAAAGTCGATTGCTCGGACTAAAATGTGTCGTTTTAGTTCTTTTTACGAATGAGTATCCTACGATTAGAGGATTTTTGAGGAGCAAGGTTGGATGTATTTATGGGAACATGCTTATGTGTTGTATGATGATGATATTATCCAACTCTTTTATGCCAATATGTGGGTCGAATATGATAATGATAGAAAGCCGATTGCCGTTAATTAAGCTTATAAAGGGTCGTCATTTTAGATGGACTCCCAATGATATTTGCCGCTTTTACATGTTAGAGAAGGTGGTTGGGATTATTTCTCTTGTGGGACTTGGAATGATGAAATGTTGGGGGTGTCAATGAAAGAAGTCAAGACGTGTTTGGGAGTATGGCCTAAGTATTCTTTGTTGGCAATGACACTTGAGCATCGCATTTTATCGGTCATTGTTGCATATTGCATTTGTGGTAAGTCGGGAAAGATGCCTAGCAATATGGATTACTTTTTGACTTATAAGATTGTTAGGAGGGAACCACTTAACTTTGGTGCCATACTTATTCAATGTCTTATCGAGTCCATTACTCAAGGTAATAAGAAGTTGGTCATGGGAAATTGGATTTGTAAACTTCTTATTCAATCGGGACTTCCTTCGTCGGAGTTTAACTCGGAAGTTTTTCAAAATGACTTCGACATTGATAATATCACCCAAATAGTCACTATGCGCAAGAATATGGACATCCGACCTACCAAAATGGCTAGAGGCGGGTCAAGAGTCCCCCGATCCTAATGACATCTTTGATGACGCCGGGGCCGCAAGATTGGTGGAAGAAGGCGAACCGAGCAATCCGGAGGGTATCTACTGCTCAACCGCCTAGGAGGTATACTCAAGCCGAATTTGATGAAATGAGGGCTTTTCATGAGACGAGGTATGAGGCTTTGGAGCAAAAGACCTCTAAAATGCAAAAGTCTATCGGCAAGTTAAAGAAATTCATCAAGGACTTTATTCCCGGATCTTGCTTCTCCTCGGATGAGGAATGATGTTACCCCACCCCCTTTACTTTCTAGCATTTTCATTAATGATGCTTTGTATTTTTAATGAATTTTTGTAAAACTCATTTGTACTAATGATATTTGCTTGTTTTTTTCTTAAAAGGGTTAATATTGCAAGTTGATAATGACTTGTGAATAATCATGACTTTGATGGAGTATTTGATGGTAAAAATACTCTAAAGCATTGTTTGATAATTGGTATGAAGTACTTGATGGTAAAAGTGCTTCTTTTATTGCTTTGTTATGCTTAGTTGAATATGTTGGGACATTTGATACATGTATTGTTGAAAGCATGACTTATTACTTGATGGTTGCTCTAATTTTTGGCATTTGTAATGCCTTGATCATTCTTAGCTTATCTCAATTGGGTTGAACCCTTGAGAATCTACTTTGAGCTTCTTAATTGATGAACAAATTATTGCATATGGTGCATATGATTTTTTGAGCTTTGAAAAGAGGTTGATTGATGATATGAAATTTTTTTGGCTTAAACCATTTACAAAGGTTATATACAACCTCTTCTATTTTTCACGCACACAAGGTGTTTGTTAAAATGTCGCTATGAATATTTCAACTTCTACATGATTCTCTCGCTTCCACAAGTCTTCAATACTCATTGAGATCATGTTTTGGGAAACAAAACGAGCATATGAACTCATCATGATACATTTCTCCCATTTTCCTTGGTTTTTAAGCCTACATTGCTCAATGGTTGATAAACCATTTCTTTGGCGCACTTTGATATACTTCTATGATGTGTTCACCATCCTAACATTCTTTTGATGATTCCAAAGGGGAGAAAAACAGGATATTGGCTCATTAGCTCAAAGAAGCTAATAAAAGCTTGTCATAAAAGCTATAAGCTATGGCTCATAAAAGCCACATGTTGTGATTTATTTTTAGTCCAATTGTTGCTTGATGGACTTATATTATTATTTAATGTTGTTTTGTGACAGGGGGAGCTTATAAGCTCTTGAACAAATTGAAAAAGCTAAAGCTTTTAGCTTATGGATTATTGCTCTTACATTATTCTTGATGTGCTTGTGGATAGGGGGAGCTTGTGCTTATTATTGAATATATTTACTCCCGGTGTTTGATACATGTTTTTATCTTAATTTTGATGATTTTATTTTATCACCAAAACAATGTTTTTAAAGGTTGTCCAAATACTCCTAAATGATTTAAAATGATTTTTATATTTTCCGGAGTATTTTCTCAAAGTTTATTTTCGTCTAAATTGGACAACGCTTTTAATGATTTTACGTTATTGGGTTTTCACTCTCAAACGATGTTTCTAAATGTTGTCCTAATACTTCCGATCGGTTTAAAATGTTTTTACAAAATTTTCGGAGTATTTCTTGAGTTTTATTTTCAACAAAAATTGGACAATATTTCTGTCTCGTGGTCGACGGCCGCCTCTATAGGGCAACCCGTGCACAAGATGTTTTTAGAAACAGAAAATGAGACGGAAGGAAAAACAAGCGGTCGACCGGCCGCTCGGCGATCGGCGGCGACTCGGCCGCTTCATGGCCGACCGGTACTGCAAGTGTGTTTCAAACGAACGTTTAATCCTTGCTAAATCCATGAGGGGGACCGGTTGGGGTGATGGTCGACCGGTCGAGGTAGACGTCGACCGGTCGCCCTGTGTTATTTTGCTGTGTATTTTTTCCAACGTCTATTTCTGTGCGACCGGTCGCCCTATGTATTGACAGCAAAAATATGACCGTTTGACAATGAGACAAACTTTCCTTAAATTGTGGGATTGATTTCTAACAGCTATATTCTTGATTTTAATTGTATTTTTCTGTAGATTTTCAATCCCCAAGAGGAGCCTATGCTTGATCAATCATCTCCTATATATAGAGGAAGTTTTGGAGCAACCAACACAACAATTGAGATACAACACAACAAGATACACTTCAAGCAAACACTTGGTCTTTCATAGTCATTATTCTTGTTGTAAAATTGCCTAGCTTATCACTTTCACATCTTTGAGGTCTAGGCTATTCTTGATTACACTTTGCACTCAAATTGTATTATTCATTATTGAGTTGTAATCTTGATTTTTGGTTATCATTCAAACACAAGATATCCTTGTGAGTGTTCTTGTGGTAAGAGCACACTTGGATGATTTAGGTGATAGGTACAAGAAGATTGTGGTAATCTTCTTATTTGAGGTGTTGAAGAATTCGGTATTCTTCAAGGTTGAAGATTGTGGTAATCTTCACAAGGTGCCGTTGAAGGAAGATTGTGGTAATCTTCAAAGGAGATTGTGGTAATCTCCAAAGGTGGTGTTGAAGAAGAGTGTGGTGCTCTTCAAGGTGTTGTAAGTTGAATTTGTATTAATTTTGGTAATTAATAAAATTCTTTTTCTTTTCGAAATCCATCCCTGATATCTTTGGGGTGGTAGAGGATTAGGCCCTAGGTGGGTTGAACCTCTTTAAATCGACGTGTGTTGTTTACATTCCGCACCTTCATTATTTTGTTTGAGCATTCGATTGTTAAAAGAGGACGAAATCGAAAAGATGGAGATAATCTATTCACCCCCCCTCTAGATTATCGTAGCCGCTTGGACTTACACCCGGTTCCATCCCCGACGTATCCATTCCGACTGTGAGCTCGACACACCAAGTTGACTCAGGCAGGAAAGTAAATACAAGTTCAGGTAGTCAACCAAGCAGTCGAGTATTATTGATTCAGGGAAGTTGTTCATGAAAAGTTTTTGAAATTGCGAGTGGCAATTATGGCGTTGGTGGAGTTATTTGGATGAAGATGATTATCGAGAGGATAAGCAATCTTCGATATCTTGAAAGATTAGGTGGAACATAAGTCCCATTATGGATTCGAAATCGCAAGACGAGGAAGTCGCCCCACGTTCGGGTATTAATCGGTCAAGACGATCCGATAAGTCAAGGGATTTTTGAGAAAATAAAGTATTTTAATTAATTATTAAAGTCATAGGGTCCAGGGCTGTTTCATTAAAAAGAAAAATAATTTGAGTTAGGTCCTTGTTAAAAAGAAAATTTACATGTAGCCCCGTTTTGTAAAAACCAATACTTTTGGGGTTAAAATTGAATAATTAAATATCCCGACCTTGAACAATTATGAGGTCAGTTCCTAAATTCTCTCAATTGTTCAAAGATTCAGGTTTTTAAGGTTTTGAGGTGGAGTTTTATAAAAAATTCACACTGGCCCCAAATTTGTTAAAATTGTCATTTCGGGCCCTAAGTTTAAAATAATTTGAACTCACAAACCGGAAGGGATATTAATGTGATTCCAGTTGGAAAATGTCACTAATGTCATTGGGATATTGGGACAAAAATAATTTTAAAATTAAATAAGTATAGGTCCCTTAACTTTTGAAAATCGTATTTTTGTCCCATTTTGAAATAATTGCCTTTAAGGCTTTTAGGGGTCCAATTGTTATGAAATTTGAACCTTGGGTCCAAAATATAATTATGTTATAGTTAAATTAGTAATTACAGGTACATGGGCTGTATAAGTTCCGGAAATTTCATTTGGGTCCTCAAGTTTAATCTTTTACAATTTGGTCCCTCAATTTTAGTAAAATTACTTTCCAAACTCTAAATACTTGGATTTTTGGAATACACTTAAAATATGTTATTTCCTGTCCCTTAAGAGTTAAAATTTCAAATTTTAAAAATAGGGTCTGGTACAGTTTCGAAAATTGCAATGTAGCCCTTAAACTTCTAATTTTTTACAATCTAGTCCTCGGGCTTTTAAAGGTTGATTTTATTTATCTTAAAACTCTTAAAACTTTATTAAAATATCCAAACATCATTTTTGAACCTGATTACAGTCCAAAAACTCAAAAATTACAGAGGGGTCCCTTAAGTTTTATTTTCTTGCATTTAAGTCCACCAACTTTCTATTTTTGCATTTTAAGTCCAAAAATTGAAATTTAATCAATTATGTTCGACTTGTCCAGGTTATAAGTCATACAAAACATGAATTTCAAGGATCTTACACATGCATGTCCATTTCATACAAGAATTCATAAAAAATTTACAATAAAGCGTACATGCATGTATTTATTTTTCAATAAATAGCATTTTTGAGCAACACTTGAGAAATTTTCACAACATGATACAAGAATTTAACATGCAATACATAATATATATATATATATATATATATCAAGTGCTCACTAACAAAATACTACCTGCATTTAACAAGAAAACACCTAGAAGTTGGAAAGTTTTTCCACCCACCTTAAAATTGGATATTGTGAAATAAAAGGATAAATTTCACAATTTGATTATGAAGTCACTTAGGTCAGCCCCTAAGTCAAGAAATACCAAAAATTAAGAGTTAGAAAAATGAGTGAAAAATTAAGGAGAAAAAGAAGAAGGTGAGAAAATTGGAAATACTATACTTTACCTTGTGTAGTAGATGAAATGGAACTAGTTGAAGCTTTAAAGTTGGAATTTTTGGCTCACCCTAAAAACAACTTAAGGTCAGCCCCTATTTCTCAAAAATGAAAAGGGTTGTTAAAATTTGGAGAAAATAGGAAGAAGAAGAGAAGGTGATGAGTTATAGGATATCAAGTTGAATTGAAGAACAAAATTTCTTACCTTTGTGAGAGAGGGGTTCGAATTCTATGAAGAAGTAGGAAGAATGTTTATGTTTTTGTTAAGTGTTTGAAGAAAGAGGAAGTGTTTGATGATATGAAGAAGATATTCTTGATGATATGAACAAAATTTCTTACCTTTGTGAGAGAGGGGTTCAAAGGTTGTTTTTGAAGTTCCAACTTCAGTCCCCGTGTGAAATTGTACAGTTTGTCCTCTTCTGTACTGATTGTCCCCAGAGCGTAACTGGACAATCGATGAAATTCGGACTCATACTGGGCTACAGACATGTTCCCCGCCTCAACCTATGGAATTCATCCCAAATAAGTGCCTCTTTCACAACCTCGTGGAATGTCTTTATTCATTAAACTCGGCCAGAAATTTCCCCATGTTCGCTACTCGGTCTTGTTCCCACCTTCTCTCAATCGCTTCCTCTCCACTCACCAGAAATCTCTATTCCGGCCGATTCGGACAAAATACGGCGAGTGTAACTTTCTGCTCATCTGAATATTGGAGAGCATTGAAGATATTCTCCAGTTTCTCAATCCATTCCTCTGCCTTTAGGTCATCTGGCTCTCCTAAGAAAGCCAGTGGGTCGAACCGTAGGAATCGCTCCAATGTCCGATCGTTCGCCTCTCGGGCGGGTTCGGGAACACGTTGTTGAGGCTCTGCTTGTTGCCTCATAAATACCAGTATTTGTTGTAGGGCCTGTGCAGTCAAGTTATCTCCTGCAGTTGGTGGAGGAGGCAGTGGTAATTCGGGGGAGGGTACCTGTTCCCTGGGTACATCATCATTCCTTTGGGGAACTCGGCGAGGTCTCCCGCGTCCACGATGTTCAGCTATTCTGTATCTTCAAGTGTTAGTTGCAATCCATGAGTAAATGAATCCAATAAATATTCACGTATAACAAGTTATATCATAGGGAAAGTAACAGCAATACGCAAGACACCGAATAAGTAGAAACGGCATATCCATTAATGTGAAAATTTGAATACACCCAAGAAGTTCATACAACAGTAATACATAATCGAAGATATATCTGAAATCAGGATACAACTAAATCAAAATACAACATAAAGCAAAATACAATGGGATGGAGATATGCGTCTACTACAACATGAGTACAATCTAACAAATAAGTTGTCTACTCGGTGAGGTCGCCGTCACCATCACTAGAGGCTACATCACTAATCAGAACCTGATCGGGCTGAGGTGGCGCCTTATGTCAGGCCAATCGACAAGATCCAGCCACTGCTCAAAACCCTGAGTGTCCTCAAGCGGGGCAGCCTCAAGCACCTCAGGCTCCCCAACCTCAACTCGATCCTCCTCGGGTCTTCTCTTTATCCGCCTCGGGGTTGGGTACGGGCTCGCCTCAGCGGTGGCAATGGCGGCGCATTAGGCGCTAAGCGGCCTCCAAGGCAAAGATCTCGCCGGGCTAGGGCCTGTAAGATCCTCGATCACGATCATTTGTTTGATGAGGTCTCCGCTAAGTGGTCAATAGTGTCCCGAGACATGCGGGAGTCCATCTCCCACTTTTGGCAGCCATCACTCGCTCGCTTCATCTTTTCTCGCATATTATCCAGACGCTCCTGGATAATCTGAATCTGGTCCTCCCGCGTACGAATGGTGTTGTCGCGGTCTTTGACAATGACGATCAATTTGTTCTTCTCTTCCTGGCTCCTCGCCAGGAGATGTGTCAGTTCCCGGTTGCGGTGGCGCTCCTCTGACAACTCTGAGGTAGCCCGAAGACACTCCCGGTGCCAATGTATTTTAAGTGCTCGAAAGTAGTCCCGCTCGGCGCGGGCCTCGAAAACGTCCCACCAGGTAGGGGGTGCCGGCTCCATCCTGATCAAACAAAACTAAGGCGGATTAGACAAAGGTAAAAGAATGATAAGGCGGGAATAAGGAAAGAATGAATAAAGAAAGTCACTCAAAAGTCAACTAAGTCAAGACAAGTATGACTATGGAATCTCCAAATATAAATTCTAACTTAGTCTAAACATTAATAATACGGTTCTACGCCGTTTTGAAATCGATTTCACACTTAATTAGTCAAGTCGCGGTACTACCCAACACAGACCGAGGGTCCTATCATGGGTCAGCTCGGTGTAAGTTTCCATCTTACTAGACGAGCTCTGATACCACTTAAACTGTCACGCCCCAGACGGGACGTGATGATAATCAACCACTTAAGCACAAATAAACCTAACAATCTAGACAAATGATACAACAATCCCAAGTGAAACAGAGTCTAAAGCAGCGGAAATAAAATAAACATAAGTACGAATTACAACTTAAAGTCTAACAAGATCCAAATACATCCGACATAATAACCTGAATAAGTTTACAGGCAAAAACTAAAACGTAAAGTACACAATATCCAAATATTAAATGTCAAAGGGTCCTACGCCCTTAAATTACAGTCAAAGAGAGAAAAGAGTAACATGATAAACGGAAGTCCAACATCAGTAGAAGTACATGAAATAAGTACAATCATCAGAAAAAGAATGCAAGTTCAACAAAGTAGGCGAGGGTAATCATCTGGGCGGTTCGACATCGTCGACATAGTCCCCATCCAAAGGTTAGAAAACAGGAGGGGATGAGACAGAAATCTCAGTGGATGGGGTGATCGTGTGCAAGTGTGGCGATGTATATATAGTTAATGCGAGAAAATAGTTGTATGAAAACGCGTGAGATATGATGCATGATTTCACACACAGTCCACAAGCGTCGTGATAAATATAGTTAAGTAATATACTTATACAATTTAAGAAATAGTTCGTGGGCACACAAGCACTATGTGATTCAAGCAATACATGTAGGATTGTGTACGGAACGTAACACCAATCCTATGCAAGACAAGTAACGGTTGCGTATGGTTTTGTAGCGCCAACCAAACGGGTCTGATTAACTCCAGAATCGTGTGGATCGGGCAAATGATTCCTTCGTTCTTCCTTGTAACTCCCCGAGCAAGATGGTCCAAGACCTATCACCTTATCGCTCCATAGGCAAAGACAAATCCACAGTAGAGCTAGCTAGGCCCGGATTGTCATAATCATGATTATACCTCAAGTACTACAACCCGCTTCCCTTAGACAAACTCCGTCCCTCGTTTGCGGGATTAGGACGATGGGGCCGGAGAGTGGAATAGCCGCCGAGCTGCCCGGTTTCATCCCCCGACGTATCCATTCCGACTGTGAGCTCGACACACCAAGTTGACTCAGGTAGGAAAGTAAATACAAGTTCGTGGTAGTCAACCAGGCAAATGAGTATTATTGAAAGCGAAAGCGATTTCAAATTGCGAGTGGCAATTATGGCGTTGGTGAAGTTATTTGGATGAAGATGATTATCAAGAGGATAAGAAATCTTCGATATCTCGAAGATTAGGTGGAACATAAGTCCCGTTATAGATTCGAAATCGCAAGACGAGGAAGTCGCCCAAGATCGGGTATTAATCGGTCAAGACGATCCGATAAGTCAAGGATTTTTGAGAAAATAAAATATTTTAATTAATTATTAAAGTCAGATGGTCCAGGGCTGTTTCATTAAAGAAAAAT
>CM071926.1:102923464-103127092 GCA_016081115.2 Rehmannia glutinosa | reverse complement strand
GCTACGCATTGCTTGGAGCGCTTGTGGATTTCACAGCGACTGCAATGGCATTGATGAGGCCCCCCGTAATAAGATCGCTGGTTGGAAAAGCCCGCCAGCGGACTTTCTATTAACGGATTTCACATACATATCCGGGAGTGAAGTGGCGATGTTCTATGTGAATGCCGAGGTGCACGATGATGAAATCCGTTCATCCGTCCACAAAGCAAGGCCATTAAGATAAATCGAAAGGACGCTTGTTGAGACACTTGTTTCTTACCCTCACGAAGGGATGAAGGACACGCCGAGAAGGATGTCAACTTGGCTCCGACCTGGAAGGAAGCGCGGTTTTAGTATCTTTATTAAAGCATGTACAGCCAAGAGAGATTTTCTAAAGGAAGAAAACCACCTGAGTTGACGGATATCGTCCAAGTGCATGGATATGAAGTTTGGAAGTTTCAATCACCGTCTAAGACTAAGATGATTGTGATGGCTCCAATGATGCAAGATAAGAAGCGTGAATCGGGTTGAGTTCGTTCTTCGGTAAGGTGTGCCGTAATGTGACCAATCGTCCTATAAGGAGGATGGGACCTGGATGCTCACGTGGCGACCACACGCCTTGCCAGCCGGCAAATAAGCTCCCGCCCCGCGCCCAAGACTAAGGGGAGAACCCCAAATTCCTTCTCCAGTATGTGAAGAAGAAGCCGGACAAAGTTTCCCCTAAGGCTCACTGCTTCTAAGAAATATTCTATTGAAACACAAGCCTTTACCCTCAAGAGCCTACAGGAGTGGAACCAGAGATTCCGTTGGTGCCACCAAGAGAAGATGGTAGTTCGGGAAATCAACTAGAGAAAACAACAGTCCGTACTCACCGGGAGAAGACTAGTGAGATCACATGCTCAAGAAGAGCAGTCTCAAGAAAAAGTGAATGAGCCCGAGAAGATCGCTGATCCGATCAATAGAGGACAAGACCAGTGTGCGGGAGATAGGCCGTGGAAATGTAATAGTTTGAGATGCCCAAGACCATGGAAGAACAAAGAAATCTCACCCGCTCATGATGCAAATCGAAGTCGAGGAGGAGCAATCTCCATTAGCCATGATTCCGTGTTCTGGAGAGGAGGATGATGATCTCATAATGTACTCTCAGTCTGTCCTGGACATCCAACACAGTAAGGGAGTGGAAGAAATGGAAGCTGGATTACCAAGGCAGCAGCCTTCGCTCACCCCGAGTTTATTGAAGAAGAGGAAGAACTTCTCACCTTCCTTGGACATGCAACTATCAATTTGCTAAATGAATAAAACAACATGGAAACTCCTTCAATCATCAAGGAAGATGAAAAGGATAAAGCTTAGAGTGAGCCAAAGCCTGAGAAATCCAAGATGTGTTTGCACACAGACTCACGAACATCTTGGGAGTCTCTGACAAAGAATGATGATGAGATGGATCCAACCGGCCGCAATAGAGATTTCGATAGAGCAGTGCCACTACAGAATCAAGAGCTATGCACGAGTCGAATCTTCAAGAAAGTCCAAGAGAGTCCTCCAAAGTCTCTCTCCTGCAGACCGATCCTTTGGGGAGTGGCATAGAGATTGCGACCATTATTGCGGCCACCACGTCCCCTGCTCACTTAACTAATTACTCTAGGACATGGGTAATGAAGCCGAATTTGGGCACCCAAAACAAGCGTAACCATGAAGAAGTCATGAGACACCCGCCCATATGGTCGATCACTAAAGGACACTACGCTCATGTCTCAGTAGAGTAACCCATCGTTGTTCACTCAACCGGTGCACCAAATTTAGAGAGGGAAACTCTCTCCACCACAAAGGAGGGAGGATGCTTGTGGGACACAACATGTTGAAGTATGGAGACGAAGAAGAGAATATCACTTAGAAGCAGAGTGGAATTAATAAATCTCATACAAACAGTCCTGCCTCAACCGAGATTTTCCGTTGTGCAGGCAGCCGATGAAGTCATTGCCATAAAGGCAATGATGGAGAGGCCAAGGAGTGGAGACTGCAGGCCGTGAAAGTGCAATCCAAGGAGTTGAAACTCCGAAGGATGCCAACATCGAAGACCCTTAAGACAAATTAAATCATTCAAGGATTGTAGAAGGCCCCATAACAGTTGGGGCCGCTGGGGTAAAAAGTAAGAGAAGGCACAATAACATTCAAGAGAGGTTGAGACTTCCCAAGAACATATAGACATGGTAAAGAACCGATCTCAAATTTCTTCGGCGGAACATTCCTCAATTTGAGATTCACTCTTGATGATGAGCCATCTCAAGAGTTGTCGAGACAAGAGGAGATCAAACTTCATCAAGTGATTCCCAAGAACATATAGACACATCATTTCCTTGCCGGATCCGGGATGAAGCAGCAGTGTCCATCCATCCTCGAAGATTCTTCGATGGACAAAACGAGGATGTTCTTAAATCTCATAGCTGTTCATCCACGGTGATAAGATAGCTCCCATGAGATTCAATTTTTGATGATGATCCATCCCCAAGCGGCATCAATTCGCGACGCGATGAGACAAGATGAGGACCAGGAGAAGATGGAACTCAAATGGAAAAACCTCATCAAGACCAAGAAGAACTTTGCGCTTAAGACAAAAGCCCTATTTGTAAAAGACTCAATCAGGTGGATATTCGAAAGCAAACACATATAACCGACATTGCCTGACACGAGAAGAGTCACCTGCGTTAGGCTACCTTTAATGGCGCAGATGAAATTGCAAAGAACGACTCAACGGCTCTCTCACAAGCTCCCAACACTAGTCGCGATATCTGGCGATGATCTCCGCCAACCTTTATTTGCATGATGCTGCATGGAAGAGGCACAAAGAGATGGTTCATTACAAGAGAAGTGAAGACAAGACAAACCCCAAAGTGGAGCTTTGGGGATACCATTTGTCCGCAATGACGTTTTTGAAGACATGTTCCCATTTAATGCTGACTGGCCTGACATGGAGGAAGAGTATGCCAAATATCAAGAGAAGTATACCGTGCAAGAAGAGCTGTCATTCCTATAGGTTTGATTGTAGCAACGGACTTTAATTTTGATGCGGTGTGGCTTACTGAAAATACACAGAGATTAATCGAATCAAACTTATGAGTTCCGTGAAGCCTTCAAGACAATCTATGAAGTGATTGAGAAGATGGAACGCCACCAGGCATCTTTGGATCTTAGATTGGACAATGGACGATGCAAGCCTCACTTGCTAATTTGAGAGGGATCAATGTTCGAATAAGGGAATGGGCTGCACAACAAACTTCCATGCGCCTTTAGAGCAGTCACGCTACTTCAAGGCCCTATTTGTAAAGATGCTAGTGTGGAGTGTGGACAATTCAAAAGTTTCAAAATGAGAAATGAAGGAATACATGGTCGAGAATGAAACAACACACAAGTCGGACATGGAGCTTCTAAGCATCACCACCAGGCCAAAATATGTGAAGGAGAGAAGCATGGACGATCGAACAAAATGGAATTTCCTTCAAAAACGTCCAAATGCGCTAAAAGTTTCTCGACACTAGCAGGATTTCTCGTATTTTGGCCAAACTTTCTACCAAATTGATATTCGTGTGCTTCATGTGCCTATGAAAAGCTAAGAAAAAGGGCTACAACTTCCATGAAGACCTCAGGAGCTAATTCGGACAATAACATGGATAAATATATGTCACATGGCCGACCGTGTGGTATCACATGGCCGCTTGAAAATGCCGGTGTGGAATGACCAACTCTTGCACGAAAAACATCACTCTATACATGAAAACACATCAAATAACATAGGAACAAAGGAATCAAAGAGCTTCCGAGAGCAAAAGCCTAGGTCGCGAAGAACACCACAAGGCTTTCGTGATCAGGAGCACAAGAGTCAAGGCTTGGAAGGGGAATCCATCCTGACAAGAAGGGGTATTCTTTCTATGTCTAAGAACTCTTGTCTGTGCTTATATGATGTCATAATATTGATTCAGATTTGTCTATGAGTTTGTAATCAATGTTTGGCATATTTTTCGGATCTTAGGGGCATAATCGAAATTGTGGATTTACATTAAATATGATTATTTTTTTCTTAATTAATTCATGTATTCTATTTTATGAATTTGAATGCTTATTTATAATTGCTTTTTATCTGATCAATAATTTGCATGTCATACTTCTAGTCCATAATCCGACCAAGTGAGTTCTAGTAAGACGAAAATCGAATTCAGACATGAAACATGTGTGACAGGCATGTTTGTGAGTCATTCAATTCACAAAACTTTTTATAGTTAATAAGAATTGTAACGATCCACTTACTACAATTGTTATTAATCAACTGTTTACGCACCACCTGACCAAGGGAGTAAATGAATTTAGGATTTTGAATCCATAGAATTGCATGAATTGGTTTTTAAAACCTTATTCGTAGTTAATATTGAAGAAGCATGTTGAGATTATGTGCCTAAGGTTGCTACTAAAGATGTTGAAAATACTTTTGGCGTTCACAAATTTATTTTATTTTTTTATACTTGATTTTCGGTCGCTTCAATAAAATTAGAATACGATGTTATTATAGCCTAAGTGTTTCGAGATTCAATCCCTGAGGAATACGACCTTCCTTACCATTATCCTATAAACTACACTGTACACTTGCAGTTGTATGAACCAAAAAAAATTTTGGCGAACATAAAGTCAAGAATATTACTCGAAGCTGCCAGGTCTTAAAGTGTTTGGCCCAGAATTATGCAAAAGGACTCGAGCCAATGGGAAACACAACATCTTGTGTCGTGAACTCGTAAGTCAATAGCCATTTAATACGAGGAAAGGTCAACATCACAAGGGATGTAAACCAAGAAAAGACAAGCCAACAAACACAAAGTGACATTTGAAACTAGCCTATCTCTTCAACGAGCAAATTTCAAATGTGCACTGTAAAAGGCTGAGGAAGCATTTGAGAAAGGGTTACCTTGATTACCAGAACCTAGCAAGAGCAAGCAATATTCAAGTAATAAATCTTCAATATTCTCAAAGCATTTCAAAATATTCCTCAAGCATAAAACTCGAAGAAACTCAATCCAACACAAGCTGTGAAGGAAAGACAACTTCAATCAGATGAAGAGGAAAACATTTGAAGAACAAAAAGGATCTACTTTCCAAGTTGAAGGATTGTAGAAAGGTTCAAGATCAAACCAAGTTCTAGTTTGTTGGAGGGCTTGTGATCAAATCCAAGAACTTGAGAAGTGAGCTAAAGTAGCCAGCAATGGTTTGCCTCCTAAAGAAACCGAGTCGTAGGAGAAGCCAACTGTGTGATCAAGGTTGTCTCTAGATTGTTCACTACTTTGTAACTTGATATATTACTTAATGGATTCCTTGAGGAGTTGAAGAAGAGTGGATTAGAAAAATTACCCCATCTTCGAACCACTATAAAAATACTTGTGTCAATTTACTTTCAGCATTTACATTCCTGCATTTACTTTATATCGGTTGTTAGTTAATATTTGCTATCCAATTGATAATTAACTAAGTGCTAAAACAAGTGTTAAAACAAGGTTTAAATCAATCAAAGGGTGTCCGGGCATTGTTAAAAACCAAATCAACTAAGTTAAGTATTTGGCTTAAGCAAATGAGTTATACTATCAACAAATTCTATCGAGTCTATTGAGTGGGTAACTTAGTCAATAGCCAACTTAGTCATCCCCAAGGACACAACATTTGAGTCAACTCGTGAATATTTTTAAAATGACTAAAATCAAAATTTTGGTATGGTTTATTCAACCAACCCCCCCCATTCTAAACCTTGCACCACACCTCTTTAGGACCTACGTAAATCATTATAGGTCATTCCCAAGGAAGAGAATTTAGCATACATATGCACCCAAACATAATGCATATCCCGCAAAACTGTTCCGCATTTTCATAGAAAAACAAACAATCAAATACATTCATAGACATATAGACAAAAGAGACAATGGTATGTTCCAATAGCACCACAACAATTTTCTACAATTTATTATGATTATAGAACCGATAGGTGGCAACCCATTAGAGTCTAATCATTTGGCTATAAAGCCTGGTTGGAAAACCTTATAGTGCTAACCCTCATGACCCAAACAGATATGGGTAGCTAAAGATTGATTTCTTGATTGCAGGGTTCAAGGAGCAAAGAGTGCCAAGGAACCTGGTACATGGATAGTGGTTGTTCTAGACATATGAGAGGGAATAAAAAGAATCTATCAAACTTCAAGGAATCAAGAGGAGCAAAGTCTTATATGGAGAAAATGAAGCTCCATGGGACATTAAAGCCATTGTATCCATCAAGAAAAATGGATTAGTGATCACATATATTGTATATGTTGAATGCCTGAATTTTAATTTGCTCAGTATCAGCCAACTCTTTGATAAGGGATAAAATGTTTGATTCAATATGGGTGTTTGCCAGATCAAGGATGATGAAAAGGATGAAATTTTGCTGTCAGGAATGAGAAAGAAAAATATGTATGTAGTGGATTGGTCTACTGCTACACCGAGCACATATTTATTGGCAAAGAGCACAGCTGAATCAAGTTGGTTGTGGCGCAAGAAGCTGAGTCATCTTCATTTCAAGACTGTCAACAGGCTTACGAGAAGTCATTTGGTTGAAGGCTTGCTAGACTTAGTCACAAGAGGGAGAGTATCTGTGATGCAAGCCTGAATGGGAAGGAAATCAAATAATATTTCAAGGAAAAGCCAAGTCCTTCTTCAACAATGATTTTGTATCTATTGCATATGGATCTATTTGGACCAATGGAACTAGCTAGCATAAGAGGAAAGAAATACACTCATGTGATGGTTGATGACTTTTTCAAGATATACATGGACCATATTTATGTTTATAAAGAAGGAAGCTTTGGAAAATTTTCCTCAGCTGATGAAGAGAGTTCGAAATGAGGAGATTCAAACTATTATCAAATTAAGATCTGGCATAGGAATTGAGTTTGTCAATGGGATTATAGCTCGGTATTTTATGAAAAATGGAATTTCTCATGAGTATCACCATAAGAACTCCTCAACAAAATGGAGTGGTGAAAGAAGGAATAGAAGCCATAAAGAGGCTGCAAGGATCATGTTAGCTGAAGCTGCATTGCCAAAGAGATTTTGGGCTGAAGCAATCAAAATAGCGTGTTATACTCCGAACAGATGTATGATCAACAGGCAATAGGTCAAAACTCCTTTTGAAATTTGTATAGGAGTAAAGCCAAATCTGGGATATTTTCACATTTTTGGAAGTAAAAGCTTTATTAATAACAATGGAAAGATAATCTGGAGGCATTTGACGCCAAGGCTGATGAAGGTATCTTTCTTGGATATCCAGCTGAGAGCAAAGCCTTTAGAGTGTTGAATAAAACGAGAATGTGTTCAGAAGAATCTATTCATGTGGTTTTTTATGAACCAAATGTCAATGGATAAGACATTGATGAGTTAGCTGTAAAGTTGAATCAACCAACTATTCAGAAAAGTCATTATACTGAGACAGCTCCCAGAAGACTTGATCTTGATGAGGATGAGTTAGCTAAATCTCAAAGAGAGTCAGAAAGATTACAGTTGAATGGAGATGATGAAGAAGTATTTTTTCAAGACAACTTAGCTGCACGAAGAAACAACCCAGCTGACTTACTCCAACCAAATGTAAGATGGTTGAGAGACCATCCACATGATTTAGTGACTGGAAATGTCAGAGAAGGAGTAAGAACAAGATCCAAAACTCAACAAGAAGCAATGTTCACTTTCGATGACAAACATTGGATCATAATTATGCAAGAAGAGCAAAATCAGTTTGAAATGAACAAAGTTTGGGAATTGGTTCAAAGGCCTACTCACCAAAATGTCATTGGTACAAAGTGGGCATTCAAAAGAAAGATAAATGAGAAAGGATCAGTAATAAGAAACAACACAAGCTTGGTAGCCAAAGGATATTGCCAAGAAGAAGGTATAGATTTTGATGAAGCATTTTCACCTGTTGCCAGATAGGAAGCAATAATGATGTTTCTTGCCTATGCTTCACATAAGAACTTCACAGTTTATCACATGGATGTGAAGAGTGCATTTCAATATGGACTTTTGGAAGAAAAAGTCTATGTGGAACAAACACCAGGTTTTGAGCAGAAGACTATTGGAGATAAGTATACAAGCTCAAGAAAGCACTTTATGGATTGAAACAAGCACCAAGAGCATGGTATGATACATTGTCTCACTTCTTAATAGACAATGTATTTACCAAAGGAAACGTTGATAGAACACTTTTAAAAATTCAAGATTGAGAGAGCATCTTGCTTGTTCAAATATATGTGGATAACATTATTTTTGGATGCACAAAAAAAGAGCTTTGTAGTAAATTCTCAAAGCTGATGCGTGGAAAGTTTGAGATAAGCATAATGGGAGACTTAAATTGTTCCTAGGATTTCAAGTAAAGCAAATGAAGGATGGAACATTCATAGCCCAAACTAAGTACACCAAAGATTTGATGAAGAAGTTTGGTATGAAAGAGAAGTCATCTGTAAAGATTCTAATGAATACTTCAATCAAAATTCATATAGATGCAGAAGGCAAACCAGTGGATCAAACAAGATATAGAGCATTTATTCCATCATGTCTCTATTTGACTGCTGACAGGACTGACATCACTTTTGCAGTAGGTGTATGTGCAAGGTTTCAATCTGCACCAAAGGAAAGTAATATGACAACAACAAAGAAATTATTTAGATATTTGAAATGAAGCCAAGAACTTGGATGGTGGTATCCTAAGGAAGGATGTTTGAAATTGATTGGTTATTCAAATTTAGACTATGTTGGATGTAGGGTAGACAAGAAGAGTACATTTGGTACATGTCAACTGCATGGGAATAGATTGGTTTTTTTGTTCAACAAAAAATAAAACTTAATAGCTACATCAACAACTAAAACTGAGCATTGTTGCAGGCAGTTGTTGTGCCTAAGTCTTATGGATGAAACGACAACTGAGGGACTATGATATTAGAGAAAAGGAAATTTCAATTATTTATGATAACACGAGTGTTATTGCAGTTACTCAGAATCCAGCATTGCACTCAAGAACAATGCACATTGATGTCAGATATCATTTCATTAGAGATCATGTTGAAAATAAAGACATCACATTGGAATATATCTCAACTAAGAAGCAGTTAGCTGATATGTTCACAAAACCCTTATGTGAATCAAGGTTTGAAGAATTGAAGAATGAGTTTGGATTCATTAAGCTGTGTTAATAAGCTTAGAAGACTCATTCAGCAGAGTTAGAAGCAAAGGAATTGTATTTTAGAAGAGTTTTACTCGTTCAGTGGAGTAAAATTAGTCAAATTGGATGTTCAGCAAAGTTAAGTCAATCGAACAATTTAATCGTGATCAAAGATACCAAGAGTGAAGCAGAGTCAAGCTAAAATGAGTCATCAGACACACTTATTGGCTATGAGACAAAACATGGTCATTTTCATTAAAGAGGGAATGGTTTTTAGATGAAGTCAACATCATTAAATGTGACACAGTAAAAGCTGCTACAGGAATCCTATGATTGGGCATAAATGTTGTGTGCATTTAATGTGAGGAAATTAAAGCAATTTTACGGATTAATCTCACCCGTTGATCAAGATTCAAATATGCACGATCCTGAAAATATCTCTCCACATCCCATATATATCAAAAAAATTATTTCTCTCTCTTCACATTACACTCAAACACTTTCAGAAATTCTGAAAATTCTCTGCAAAAAGAAAACCTTGTTCGAAGTTCTAAAAGCTCGAAGAATTACCATTGCACCAAAGAAAAGTTCAAGTTTTACTCTGGATTTTGTGAAACTATCTAAGAAAGTGTACTCCGGTGCACTTATTGATGTTGAAGGACTAGTTAAGTTAAGCAGTCATTTGATAAGGAAAGGGCTAAGAAGATTGTTGGGCACTTGGAGAAATTTGGTTTGTTGATATTTCTTACCATACCTATGCCACAAACGTTTCTGGAAGAGGTTGTAATGTTCTATGCGAACGCCTCCATTCACGATGATGGAATCTATTCTTCTGTCAATGAAAAGGAAGTCAAGTTAGCTGCGAAGGACTTGACTAAGCTGCTTCATCTTTCCAGCAGCGGACGCAAGGAGCTGAAAGATTACGAGTTTTATTTCATGAAGATCTGGAAGGAGATTGCCATTGAGGAAGTCGCAAACAAGCTAAATCCATTATCCACGACGGTTGTGATCAAGGAAGAATACCACAAGCTAATGAATGTGGTAGCGAAAAGCGTTGATATCAAGTTTGGCTCTTACAATCAGCTAGCCCAGGCTTAGTTTACTGTAATTGCAGCCATCATGGATAAGGATGAAAAAGACAAGTTGGTTGATGAATCAAAATATCGAGGTATGATTGGTAGTTTACTTTACTTAAATGCAAGTGCACCAGATATATTCTTCATGATGTATGCCTATGTGCTTGTTTTCAAAGCAATACCAAAAAATCTCATAGGAGTGTCATTAAAAAAATTATATTTGAAAAGCACTATTTCATATGGCTTGGTTTACCCAAAGAACAAAAAAATTTCTCTTAAACGATATAATGATTCAGACTATGCGGGAAATATTGATGATCGCAAAAGTTCCTCCGGATTATGTCAATTTTTAGGCGATTGCCTAGTATCTTGGTTTTCAAAGAAGCAAAATTGTGTATCATTATCAACGGCCGAAGCCAAATACATTTATGCAGCCTTTTGTTGTACTCTACTACTTTGAATGAAACAAGCCTTAGCGGATTACAAATGTTCTTTTCAAAATGTTCCTATTTTTTGTGATAACACGTCTGCTATAAAAATTTCTCAAAATTCAGTTCATCATAACCAAACAAAACATATTGAGGTTCGACACCATTTTCTAAGGGATTGTGTTTCCAAACAAAAAATTGAGATGTGCTTTGTTCCGTCTCAAGATCAACTTGCGGATATTTTCACAAAACTTTTAGCCGCCGAGTCTTTTGCGTTAATTCGAGCTCGTTTAGGCATAATGCATATCGAATAAGGTCTATGATTGCATTTTGTGCGTTTTATAAAATTTAAGGGTGAAAAATTGGATTTTTAACACAAAATTCGGACAGAACCAAAAAATTAGACTTCAGGGACCGGATGACCAAGGGGGTCGATCGGTCGACCAAGGCCTGGACCAGTAGAACCCTCCCTTCAACCAGTAAAACAAGGCATATTTTTGGTATAACTCGGTTCTGTCCCAGACTTAGTCAATTTCACTCGTTTTTCTCCAATTTCGCACCCCTTTGCAAAATTTACACACCATTCACTCAAAATAATTTTTCTTGAAAGTTATATATTATTGGACTTATATTATGGAAATATCATTCATATTACTACACTTCTCCGATTAATTGGTAAGTTTAATTCCTCTTTTAATCTCAATTGGGTTGAACCCTTGAGAAAGTGTTTTTGCTTGATGAATTGATATATTTGTTGTATCATAGTGTTGGGAATTATGAATGTTGATGAATTGTGATTGTAGAGTTGTATTTGGTGATGAACGTTTTTGGGCATGATTGTATTTTCAAATGTTATATACACCTTCGATTTTATACTACGCACACCAAGTGTTTGATAAAATGTCTCAATGACAATTTCATCAATTACATGAATCTCTTGATTTCAAATGTCTTATATGTTTTTAGAGATCATGTTTTATCTATCAAATGAGCTTCTACAAACTTTCTTCTCGAAATTTCCCTTATTATTTGGAATTTTAAGCCTTATGCTCACAAGCTCGATAATTCGATTAAAATGCACACTTTGATAAGTTTGTATAATATTTTTATCGTGCTAATAGTCTTTTTGATGATTCCAAAGGTGGAGAAACATGAAATAAGCTCATAAGCTCATAGAAGCTAGAAAAAGCTCGCAAAAAAAGCTATAAGCTGTGGATGAAAAAGCCAAAAGTTGAGGATGAAACTTAGTCCAATTGATGATAATGCACTTTTACATATGACTAATGATTCCTTTTTGATAGGGGGAACTTCTAAGCTCTTGAAATTCAAGCTCAAATTGTAAAAGCTGAGCTTTTAGCTTTTAGTTGTTTGTTTCAATGCCTACTCTTTATTTGCTTGTTGATAGGGGGAGCTTTTGTAAAATGTTTTGAAAAAACTTTGCTCTCATCCTTATGATTCTAATGCATGGAAAGTGTTGCTTAAAATGGATAGTTATTTTTGACCGGAAAAACTTATTTCCTTTTTCAAAATCGATCTCTTAAAATTGTTTTGTTTTGTAATCATCAAAAAGGGGGGGTTTGTTAGATAAATCTTTTTATCCTAATTTTGATGATTTTATTTAACTGCGTTTATCACCAAAACAATGTACCTAAATGTTGTCCAAATACTCCTAATCGATTTAAATTATTTTTACTAATGTTTTTGAGTATTTCTTGAAGTTTATTTTTTACAAAAATTGGACAACAATTTTATTTCGAGGCCAACCAGTTGCCCTAGAGGGAAACCTGTGCCTGGAGTTTGATTTCTGGAAAAGAAACGAGATAGATGGAAAAATCCAGGAGGTCGATCGATCGACCGGGTGGTCGACTGGTGGTCGACCAATCGACCAAGAGGTCGATCGATGCCTGGGAATCACATTTTTACAACTGAAATCTCTGTCTCTCAATTTTAAGGTGTTGGACCGGTCCAACTAGGGTCCAACCGGTTGAACCCTTGGTCGACTGGTCCAATCCCTATTGGACCGGTCCAAGTGTTCATTTTCAAGCAATAATTTTGAATTTCATATTAGAGGTCGACCAGTCGACCTAAGGTTTTACCAACAAACTATCCGTTGCACAGCAGACAACTTTTCATGATTTTAAATGATGGATTTCTAACAGCTATAATCTCCATTTGATTTGCAATTTTTTACAGATTTCAATCTCCAAGGAAGAGCCGATGTCTGAAAGTCAAATCCAATACCTCTCCTATAAATAGATGAAGGATTTGAAGTAACAAGATACAATAACACAAGCAATACAAACATAAGCAAACTTCTTATTTTTCACTTTCATATTCTTGTTGTATTTAGCATAAGTCTTTCACCTACACATCGTGAGCTAGGTTTGATTCTTGATTACACATGCACTTCAAAGTTGTATACTTCATTTGAGTTGTAATCTTGAATTGTTTTCAATCATCCAAAATAAGACATCCTTGTTAGTATTCTTGTGGTAAGAGCACACTTGGGTAATTTTAGGTGTTGAAGAGTGTGGTACTCTTTATTGGTGTAAGAAGATTATGGTAATCTTCATAGTGGTGTTGTAAGAAGAGTGAGGTGCTCTTCAAGGTAACGATTGTAATAGTTTGGTATCTATTAATAAATCTTTTTTCTTTTTTGAAATCCACTTCGGATATACCAGGGTGGTAGAGGATTAGGCCGTAGGTGGGTTGAACCTCTATAAATCATCGAATGTTGTTTAATTTCGCACACATTTATTTTTGTTATTATTCTCTTAATCGAAAAAGAGGACGAAAATCAGAAAATCGGCATAATCTATTTACCCCCTCTAGATTGTCATTGCCACTTGGACTAACAATCCTTCTGCAGTTGAGAATGCTACGGCAAATTTTGAAGTAAGTGGTGATGTGCAGATGACTGTCCCAGAATCTGAATCAGTTGAACCTATGATCATAGATGCCCTGACAGATATTGAATTAGAGGCCGAATACTCTGACATAGGCGATGAGATGGAACCCAGAATCAGAATCGAAAAAGGGCCAATGATCCGCAGGATAATCTAAAATACACCAAAGATGAGATTTGTGTTGGTTGATCCCCTCCTCAACTAGCTCAATCTCCCGCAAATGAGGCTATTGGAACAACCGATGAACCGTTAACTCGAGGGGAAGTTCAAACAACTACCATCAAGGCTGTTGCTGAGACAATCAAGCGTAGTCATGTCATCAAAGTTACCATAGATGCGCTGTGCGATGAAGCTCATTCATTCAAACGCGAATGATCTATTAGTCGGGGTGATGAGGCAATGATTCTCGAAGGAGGAGTGGGACCTTACTCAGATCCTATTGACAATTTGGGTATGCTACATTTTCCGTTCGGAGAAGAGATCCCGCGGGACAAAGAGTCCAAGGAAGAAGCTGCCAGATTCCGAGTCAATGTGCACCCAGATGACTTGCATGTTCCTTCAGATACAAGAATCATTTTGTATGGCCATGATTTCGAGTTTGCTCCAGAGAACACCAGCGATAAAGCAGCAGACTTTCATAGAGCCTTCAGAGTATTGTGCAAAGAAATGGAGGCAATGGAGAAAGGTTTTGCAGACTTAAGCACTCGAATCAGCAATCATGATGCCATGATCTCAGGAGATATCCGTGGGGGGTTTTCGAGAATTAATGAATGGACGCAAATATAAAAAGCTCTTCCCAAGGAGCAAGTTGGCTATTTTCGCATGTATTGTACTCTAAGTTGTTGGTATGGGGAGCTGACCACCTTGCGAGACCTGTATTTTGTACTATTATATGTATATTTTTCTAATAGTTCTATGAATTTTACATCCTGCATTTTAGGAATGACAACATCCCCGAGCGGAACCATCTCTATTGGTAACCGAATAAAATGGGACGAAGAATCTCTGGTTAATTCGGGTATGGGAACGGGGATGGGGATTCCCTGCTTCTCAAGAATTGGGGATGGGACATGAATGGTATTTATGTCCTCGTCCACCTTCCCATTCCGATTAGATAAAACGAGGATTATCCGTTCCCTTCCCATTCCCCGAATATGTATATTTTATTTAAATATTATAAATATTAATTCTATTTCTATTTTTATTTTATAAATTCTAAAAATTAAACCTAAGAATATTTACAATTTTACTTGTTCTCATTCTTTATTTTACAAATTATGGATTTGTGTTATCTATATTTTAAAAAGAATAGTGATTTCAAAGAGTTTAAAATTTCAAAAAATAATTAATTATAAAGATAATTAATTTGATTATAAATCATATGATAAAAAATAAAAAAATTATTATAAACTATAAAAAAACCTCTTTAAATACAGAATATGAGAAAGTATGCATAATCGTGTAAGTAACTATGCATTGTTAGAAACTATCTATGTGTTGGGAAATTTCTTTGTTAGATTTTGATGATACCATGTAAAACTTAAATTATGAAGTTGGCACCGCATTTTCCTTGTAATTATGCATTGTAATAGATAGGACTGGAAGAGGTGAGTTAAGTCAGCTATGTCAAAGATTACAAGAAGTCAACTGTGGACTGGAATGAAGACTCTACTGTGTGTCAGCTGAGTATAGCCTAGAAGGATGTCAAGGACTCGACTGAAGGAGAGTCAGCTGAGGTACAACTGTGAGAAGTATCAGTCAAGTCAACTCAAGAAGCCAAGTCTATTAGTTGAAGTGATAGTTGAGTCAATCCCATGATTGGAGCAGACTCAAGTCACCTGGGGTAAATGCAACAGTCAAGTGAAGACAACTGACTTAGATCCGTTGGAATAATGTCAAGAATATTACTCTATATAGTAATATGTTAAGTCGCTGTGTCTTAAAGTATTTGTCCTGACTGTGCAAAAGGAAGGAACCAAAGGGGGAAACACTACACCTTCTGTCAGAACCTGCAAACCTGAAATGCCATTTAATACGAGGAAAGCTCAACATCACAAAGGTTGCAGACCAAGACAAGACAAGCCAACGAACACAAAGTGACATTTGAAACTAGCCTATCTCTTCAACGGGCAAATTTCAAATGCGCACTATAAAAGGCTAAGAAAGCACTTTGAGAAAAGGTTACCCTTATAACCTGAACCTAGCAAGAGCAAGCAATTTTCAAGCAACTAACCTGTAATATTCTCGAAGCAATTCAAGAAATTCCTCAAGCTTAAAACTCGAAGAAACTCGATCCAACACAAGCTATGAAGGAGAGATAACTTCAACCAGTTGAAGAAGAAACCTTTGAAGAAAAAAAAGGGGTCTACTTTCCAAGTTGAAGGATTGTAGAAAGGTTCAAGGTCGAACCAATTATCAAGTTTGTTGGAGGGCTTCGTGATCAAATCCAAGAACTTGAGAAGTGAGCTCAAGTAGCAAGGCGATGTGTTGTGAAGAAGGTAGTCAAGCGAAGCCACTGTGTGTGATCGAGGTTGTCTCTGCATCGATAACCGCTTTGTAAACCGGGTGCATTACATAGTGGATTCCTCCAGGAGTTGGAGAAAAGAGGATTAGAAGAATTACCCCATCTTCGAACCTCTATAAAAATACTTTTGTCTATTTACTTTCAGCATTTAAATTCCTGCATATTTATTTTATATCTGCTGATAAGTTTATATTTGCTATCCAACTGAAAATTAACTAAGTGCTAAAAATCAAGTGTTTAAAACAAGCTTAAATCAAATCAAATGGTGTTTAGTCTTCCGCTGTTAAAAACTAAATCAGCCAACTTAGCTGTCCCCCAAGGACACAGCTGATTTGAGTCAACTCTGTTGAGTTATTTAAAAGGACTAAAATCGAAAATTTGGTAAGGTTTATTCAAACCCCCTTTCCAAACCTTACACCACACCCCTTGGGACCTACAAGTGGTATCTGAGCGGTTGATTCATTGAGCCTTCTGCACTGGTTACTGAACTAGATCTCTATCTTTTCAAAAGGTTTTAACACTTGTGTTTTTCAAAGTCTTTCATCTTTTAAGCAAATTTATTATCATGGAAGCAAATCTAACTCGTATTCCAGTGTTTACTGTGGAAGAGTTTGATGACTTGAAAATTCGTATGAAGGCTCATCTATCAACATTACATGATAAAATGTGGTTAGAGATAGAGGATGGGCCATTGCAAATACTCAAAGTCAATATGGCTGTAAGAAGAGCAGCTGCAGCTGAAGGAGAAGAAGCTGTTGTTGAAGCAAGACCACCCATGGTTGAAAAACCTAGGACTGAATGGACAAATGAGGATAGAAAGAGATACAACCTGGAAAACGTGACCAAGGATATCCTCTACAAAACGTTGGGCAAAGCCACGTTCAACAAAGTCAAATCTTGCAAATGAGCAATAAAATTTGGGATAAGCTTACCTTAATTTGTGAAGGATCAGAACAAATTAAGGAAAATAAATTAATTGTTGTTGTTCAAAAATTTTAAAATTTTAAAATTTTAAAATGCTTGCAGTGAAACTGATCATTTGGATGCCGATGCAGATTACTAATGAGATTTCAGCTATTGGGAAAGAATATACACAGAAGGAAATGTGTAAGAAGATTTTAAGAGCACTCCCAGCTGAATGGGAAATGAAGGTCATGGCCCTGAGACATTCAATGGACCTGTCAAGAACATCTAACCATGAGATATTCTCAGACCTCAAAGCCTATGAGTTTGAGCTGAGAAGAAAAGAGCAGGAGAAAACAGCTGCATTGTTGGCCTGTGATGGGAAAAGAGTTGAGCCAAAAGAGACCATTGACCAGGAGGAGATTGCCCTAATGGTTAAAAGATTTAACAAGTTCTTTAACAAGAACTACAAAGGGAACAAGGGTGAAACCTCCGTAAGACATTCAAGACCTTCCAAGCGAGGGAAGAAAGGCCACCCAAGAGAGCTGAGCATCAAAGAGCTGATTATCAGAGAGCTGATAATCAAAGAACAGATAGAGCTGATCAAAGAGCTGAGAACCTGTGTTGGAATTGCAGACAACCAGGACATTTTGCTGTTGACTGTCCCTATCCACCAGTCAACAAGTATAGGAATTAAGAAGAAAGAAAAGTCTTCAGGGAAAGAAGACAGAAAAAGAAGAAAGCCATGTTGGCTGCTGAGACTGCTGAGCCAGCCAAATGCAAAGAGGCAGCAGACTCAGATAGTAATGAAGAAGACTACTCAAGTGATTCTGAAGAAGAGGATATGATCTGCCTCATGGCCAAAGAACAAGATCAAGAAGAATAGGTACACTCTAACTCATCTCATTCTGATTCAAGTGATAGTGACTATGATACACACACTTCATCACCCACAAATCTTTATGATTCATTGGGCAAAATGAGGAAAGATTTTGAACACATAAAGTCCTCACACACAATCTTAAATGAGGAAAACAGCCAGCTTAAAAGCCAAAACTCACAGCTAATGAAAACACTAAGCTGAAAGCTGAAAATGCCAAAATCATAGCAGAGTTAGCTGCTACAATAAAGAGGGAAAAATATCTAAAAAATGTGATTGCCTCATTTACAAAAGCATCCAAATCATTGGATGAACTTATTATGAGTCAAAAGGAATGTGGAGACAAGACTGGCATAGGATTTAATTCCTTTGTGCACAGTCAGACACCAAGAGTGATTTTGGAAAAGGTCATTCCAAAGGCAAAAGAGCTTTTATCCAAACCATGCTAATTGGAATAATGTGAAACATCAGCAAAAACCTATGGAATATAAGCCAAAATGGCAAAGACCTAAACCTCAGCAAAGGTCATTCCAAAGGCAAAAGAGCTTTTATCAGCACACATATGCACCCAAGCACTATACTTAGAAATACCACAACTACCCCAAGAAAGCAATTCCTAAAACACAAACACAGGCATGCAGACAAAAGAGACAGTTGTATGATCCTAAAACCCCCAAGAAATTTGCTAATGTGCACTATGATTATGGAACTGAAAGATGGCAACCTCTTAGAGTCAGACCATTTGGCTATAGGTTGGTTGGAACATCTTATAGCACTAACCCCGCAGGACCCAGACAAGTATGGGTACCTAAAAACTGATTTCCTTGATTGCAGGTTCAAGGAACAACTGAGTGCCAAGGAACCTGGTACATGGATAGTGGTTGTTCTAGACATATGACAGGAAACAAGAAAAATCTATCAAGATTCAAGAAAATTAGAGGTGCTAAAGTCATATTTGGAGGAAATGAAGCTCTAGGGGAGATAAAAGGCACAGGATCCATCAAGAAAAATGGATTGGAAATCACAGATATATGTTGCTTATGTTGAAGGCCTCAACTTCAACTGTTAAGTACCAACCAACTCCGTGACAATGCTACAATGTAGGATTCAACATGGGAGTATGCCAAATCAAAGATGTTGAATCCAATGAAATAGTGTTGCATGGTTCAAGGCAAAAGAATATGTATGTGGTAGACTGGTCTACTGCTACACCAAGTACATGTATATTAGCAAAGAGCACAGCCGAATCAAGTTAGCTGTGGCACAAGAAGCTGAGTCATCTGAACTTCAAGACAATCAACAAGCCTGCAAAGAGTCATCTTGTAGAAGGATTGCCAGACTTAGTGTACAAGAAAGAAAGTATATGTGATGCATGCCAGATGGGAAAGCAAATCAAATCATCATACAAGGATAAGCCAAGTCCTTCTTCAACAAGGATATTACACCTGTTGCATATGGATTTATTTGGTCCAGTTGAGCCAGCTAGCATCAGTGAAAAGAAATACAACTTAGTGGTGGTGGATAATTATTCAAGATATACATGGACAATTTTCATGTGTAAAAAGAAGGAAACACTGCAGAAGTTACCTCAGCTGATGAGAAGAGTTCAAAATGAGAAGAGTCAAACCATTATAAAGATAAGATCTGACAGGGGAACTGAGTTTGTCAATGGGATTATAACTCAGCATTGTGTTAAAAATGGTATTGCTCATGAGTTATCAGCAGCAAGAACTCCACAGCAGAATGGAATAACTAAAAGAAGGAATAGAACTCTCAGGGAAGCTACAAGGACTATGTTAGCTGAAGTTGGATTGCCTACGATATTTTGGGCTGAAGCTATAAATATAGCATGTTATACTCAAATAGATTCATGATTAACATGCAATTGACCAAGACTCCCTATGAGATTTGGACAAGGAGAAAGCCAAATGTTGGATATTTCAGGATATTTGGATGTAAATGCTTCATCCATAATAATGGCAAAGATAATTTGAAGGCTTTTGAAGCTAAAGCTTATGAAGATATCTTTTTGGGATACTCAGCTGAGAGTAAAGCCTATAGAGTGCTGAACAAGAGGACTATGGTCACACAAGAGTCTATCCATGTGGTTTTTGATGAACCTAATATGAATGGAGAAGACATTGATGAGTTAGCTGATAAGCTGAATCAGCCAACCATGCAGAAGAGTCCTTATGTTGAAGTTGATGTGAGAGCACTCAACCCTGATGATGATGAGATAGATGAATCTCAAAATAGCTAGAAGGTCTACAGCTGAATGAAGATGAAAGAAGCTGTTCAAGACAACTTAGTCGCGAGACTACCGAATCCAAGAAACTTACACCAACCTCGATGTGAGATGGCCGAGAGATCATCCACCAGAGTTAGTCATTGGAGATGTTAGAAATGGCATAAGAACCAGATCCAGAGCACAGCATGAAGCTATGTTCACTTGTTTCATTTCCCAAATAGAGCCTAAAGATGGGTCTCAAGCATTGGATGACACACATTGGATTCGGCTCTGCAAGAAGAGCTGAATAAATTTGAAAGGAACAAAGTATGGGAATTAGTTCAAAGGACAACCCACCAAAATGTTATTGGTACTAAGTGGATTTTCAGAAACAAGATAAATGATGAAAGATATGTTGTAGGAAACAAAGCAAGATTGGTAGCCAAACAGTATTGCCAAGAAGAAGATATAGATTTTGATGAAAAATTTGCTCATGTTTCTAGATTGTAAGCAATAAGGATGTTTCTTGCTTATGCTACACACAAGAACTCCACTGTATATCAAATGGATGTGAAAAGTGTTTTTCTAAATGGACTGTTAGAAGAAGAAGTCTATGTTGAACAACCTCCAGATTTTGAGCAGAAAAATATTGGAGATAAGGTCTACAAGCTCAAGAAAGTATTATACGGATTGAAACAAGCACCAAGAGCATGGTATGATACATTGTCTCAATTTCTAACTGACAATGGATTCACCAAAGGCAAGGTAAATAGAACACTCTTCAGGATTCAAGATAGATAGAGTATACAGCTTATTCAAATGTACACTACAAGAATTTCACTAATACACAATGGATATAATCTGTTTTGTATTACAATAATCAGCCATTGTCGTAGATGGTATTGTAAAAAAAGTCCGCTCAATGACAACGGTTTAAATCTGTTGTCATTAACAATAAGATAACGGTTATAATCCGTTGTCATTGAGCGGACTTTTTTTACAACTCCATCTTCGACAACCGCTGATTATTGTAATAGACAACATATTATATCCGTTGTGGTTTTGAAGTATTACAACTGTTTTATAATCCATAATAACCATTGTAATTTTGGACCGCGGCTAATGCATTTTCTATTTGGTGTCTATTATTTCTTCACTTGTGGTAATATAACTTTTGATTTCATATAACTATAAATAATTAAAACAAAACATGACATTCAAGTGGTTGTATCTAGTACATGTCTACAAATGTTTACCAAAACAAAATATATCAAAAATGTATATAACAAGTGTTTAACAAAATGTCTAACAAGTGTCTCAAAGTTACACTAATTCTTTCATTGAGAGCAGCTGCAAAGCACTCCAATATCATACCTGCAAATAAGAAGTATATACATCAATTTACATAATTGAAGTTCATGTCTGCAAATAAGAAGTATATACATCAATTTACATTAAGATCAGATTCACTCAATTACGGAGTTATAAAGAAAATTTGCATATAACTATGAACAAAATACATAATCACTCATGTATATGGTCTTGGACGCATTCTGCCCACTCCGATCGCACTTCATCAATTTGAACTCGAGAATACTCAATATTTGAGAATTGTGAGAAAATATATGTTATATAATTTGCTCCAATTATTAAACATTTACAAAAAAACATGAGAATGCCAAATTTTAATACAACTTTACCCTTGATCACAATGAAGTCATGTCTGTAGTTGAATCTTCTACAATCTGCCTCATGTATAGCATCACAAAATAACCGCATTGGAATGCATCGGGTTGAAGAGGAGCCTATATTTGAAACAATTTTAAATGACATGAGTAGCAAGCTAAATTTATAAATTCACAAAATACTAAACCAAAACACAACAACAGTATAGCACTTGAATGAAAAAGTCAACAAACCAGCACAAAACTTAAAATTGGAATACAAAAAACTAGAAGCAAAATGAATCACCTTACAAAAAAATGACACAACATTTCCATCAACAATAACAATTAAATAGGCAAGCTGGTATGTAACATGATGCATGTTGCTTAGTAACACGATGGTAAAGTGATATTTATTGTGGTGGTCATAGTCAATTAGATTTTTTTTTAGTCCATAATTGGATTATTGGTAGCATTTCAATCATTGTTTACAATATTTCTAGCAAATCGTTTTTAGGCTTTGTAATGTATGTAGCAGAGCGAGGTCTGTCTTTTCTAAGTCAAATATTAGTAGGACATCTTGGCCCAGATATCTATACATCAGAGGAAGAATCAGACTTTGAGCAGCTTCCAGAGGTCTGTGCAATTCTTCTATGTGGTTCATCTAGAAGTTTCAGAGCTCATTTATTGTCATGGGTGGTTGGATGCTTCAGTCAATGAAACAGAGCATGTGTGCATAATGCTTTTATCTTGACAGCAAGATCAAGCTCTACTGAGAATTGATTATGAAATAGAATGTAATGTCCATAGTTTCTCTTTCCATTATTATTTGTACTCAAGGAATTTGCTACATGTTTTTTTTGGAAACAAATGATTTTTTTCAAGTAACATTCGAGGATTAAGTTAAAACTCAAAGCCAAGTGCAAGATTTGTGCGTAAATGATATGGAAAGGTTCAAATGTCAGCTAAAAATATCAGCAGACTTAAATGGAAGCAAGAAATTAGGCCTAGACTTGTAAAAAGTATTAAGGGAGTGTTTGCCAATTCTATAAAAAAGTGATTCTCAGTTTTTTCTACCTGAAGCAGAGAATCACTTTTTTTAGAGTTTTTAAATACTCCCTAAGTTCCAATTATGTTTTTCACAAAGCTTTAAGTTTTACATGCATACAATAGCCGATCTTTACCTTTAAGTTTTTTAATGTTGTATTATTGGTTTGTAAAAATGAATCGAAGATCCTTAGGAGGGTCATGTGTAAGGTAAGAATACATCTTGCTTAAGTTAATTAACTTTCTCGTAAATGATTACTTTATTAAAACTTGAGTAGGCTACACATCAGAAAGTGATTATCTCCTAGCCCCAAGTAATCCAAGAATGCATATTAATACATTAGTTTATTAGCAGTCGCCACATAGTTTGCATCTTTCCAAATAACCAAATGAAAGAAAATATATATTTAAAAGCAACATTTGACATAGAATAATACAATTAATCATATCTTAATCAAAACAAATCACATTTCTTCAACCAAACACCAACTTTCATCTCCATCCACCGCTCTCCCACCTTTTTATCATCATTTTTATCATCATCATCATCAATTATGGGTTGTATCAAGTAAAATGGTGCACTTTTATATTTATCCTCTATTGTATAAATGCACATATACATTATGCAATGGAAAACAATTGACCATGTCCTGCTATGGAACCAAAACCTAGTTGCTACATCATATGATGTAAATAACAAGAAACTTCTAAGTTCAACTGACCATGCAAAGGAGATTGATCTAGTTTCCTATTTAAATTCAAATGGTATAAAAATGAACAAGAATTATGAAAGAAAATTATAAATCGAGGGTACACAGTTCTATTTCAACAATATCTAAAGAATACAATATCTTCAGGACAAACAATAAAATTATGATGAAGTGAAAGGCTCTGAGTTGATGACTCACAACCAAATGCAACTTTATTCACATGGCAGCAACCTAACCTACAGGATACATGCCCAAAATATATTAACATGGCAGTCAACAAAATCCACAATGACTTGTTAAAAAGATTTACTAGCCAGCAACCTAACCTACATAATGCATGCCCAAAATATAATGTCATATTCTCGTATATGCCTCAAAATTTTGGTCTCTCGTGGATCAAGAATTAAAAATAGTTTCATGATATAACAAGAAGAAATGCAAGGAAATAAAATTGAAAGATTTACAAAGTACTGATATGTACTAGTTGAACCTGATGGTTGTTAAATTAAATAAATTATCAGAGCACTCATAGTGAATGGTATTCGGGAGATGTTCAACATTTGCCAGTAGAACCTAAGTTGATTTGACAGTTAGCAAAAAAGAAAGCAAATCTGATATAAAAAAAAAATTGAATAGGCTTGATCATCAGTTTGCTAAATCCTTAATATATGTTCATCAGATGAGCTTTGGGTGTTGGGTATAATTTGAAATTCACATTATGTGAAGCCCCTGATTTTCCAAGCGTGTAATTTATCCTTTTATCGTCTATGTATTTTATCGACTATTTTACCGCGTCACTTTGACGGGTAAATATTAATAATAAATATATTTTGCATTTAATTTCATTTTTATTTATTACTTGTGATCATAATCATTTAATAATTCTATTTCACATTAATGATCACTTGATTGATCATTATTACTATTTGTGTATTTATTAGTCACCTTAGAAATTTGAGAGACTATTTATTTTAGAGACTTTTACCTTATAGAATTAAGAATTTGATTTAGAATAAGTGATCATGAGACTTATAAGTGATCAAGGAAATCACTAATTATTTTGGAAATTGATATTATTCATCTATTATCATCAAATTTGGGACAAAAAAAATATATGGAAATACCACAATTGCCCTTAAGTGGACGGCAATGATGATCAATTTGGTGTAGAAATATCTTCTAACTCTTATACATATACACCTTATATTAGTCATCTTGTGTATAATTACACCATTAATTCAAACATTATACACCTTATCTTATACATCAATTCTTTAATATTATTTTCCCCAACTTATTTCCACTCACCCAACATTCCTTCCTTTTCCATCCTTTACCCATACCTTTGACTTCCCTTTTGTCTCCATGCAAGAGACAAATTACAAGACATGAAAATTGAACAAAAATTCCCTCCACCTCTCTCTAATGTGGACGGCTACAAGGCCATTTTTACAAAAAAAAAAAAAAAAAACTTTGTTAAAAATTTCACCAACACATTTCAATCTTCAAGCAAATTCTCTTCCTTCTCTCTAAACATTCTCCTCCTTCTCTCTACAATTCCTTCACATCTTCAAATCTTCAAAAACAACTCCTTCATATCTTCAAATCTTCAAGAACAACTCCTTCATATCTTCAAATCTTCAAGAACACACTCTTCATATCTTCAAACATACTTCACATCTTCAAGAACATCTTCTTCATATCATCAAATACTTCCTCTTTCTTCAAACACTTAACAAAAACATAAACATTCTTCCTACCTCTTCATAGAATTCGAACCCCTCTCTCACAAAGGTAAGAAATTTTGTTCTTCAATTCAACTTGATATCCTATAACTAATCACCTTCTCTTCTTAACTTAAGTTTAATTTTGACTTTTGGAGGTACACATAGGAGCCTACATAAGGACATGCATGCATTGTGGTCACCTTGGAAGACTTGATCAATGAAGCGAATTTTTGGAGAATTTGGACTACAAGGTAAGATTTGGACACTAGTGCCCTTTTCTCTTCTTATTCCTATTTTCTCCAAATTTTAACACCCCTTTTCATTTTTGAGAAATAGGGGCTGACCTGAAGTGGTTTTGAGGGTGAGCCAAAATTCCAACTTTAAAACTTCAACTAGTTCCAATTCATCTACTACACAAGGTAAAGTGTAGTATTTCCAATTTTCTCACCTTCTTCTTTTTCTCCTTAATTTTTCACTCATTTTTCTAACTCTTAATTTTTGGTATTTCTTGACTTAGGGGCTGACCTAAGTGACTTCATAATCAAGTTGTGAAATTTATCCTTTTATTTCACAACTATCTAATTTTAAGGTGGTGGAAAAATCTTTCCAACTTCTAGGTGTTTTCTTGTTAAATGTATGTAGTATTTTTTTAATGAGCACTTGAGATATATATATTATGTATTGCATGTTATATTCTTGTATCAAGTTGTGAAAAATTCTCAAGTGTTGCTCAAAAATACTATTTATTGAAAAATAGGTGCATGCATGTACACTTTATTGTTATATTTGATGAATTCTTGTATGAAATGGACATGCATGTGTAAGATCCTTTAAATCCATGCTTTGTATGACTTATAACCTGGAAAAATCGAGCATAATTGATTAAATTTCAATTTTTAGACTTTAAATGCAAAAATGGAAAGTTGGTTGACTTAAATGCAAGAAAATAAAACTTAAGGGACCCCTCTGTAATTTTCGAGTTTTGGGACTGTACTCTGGTTCAAAAATGATGTTTGGACATTTTAATAAAGTTTTAAGAGTTTTAAGATAAATAAAATCAACATTAAAAGCCCAAGGACTAGATTGTAAAAATTTAGAAGTTTAAGGGCTACATTGCAATTTTCGAAACTGTACCAGACCCTATTTTGAAAATTTTAAATTTTAAATCTTAAGGGACTGGAAATAACATATTTTAAGTGTATTCAAAAAACCAAGTGTTTAGAGCTTGGAAAGTAATTTTACTAAAATTGAGGGACCAAATTGTAAAAGATTAAACTTGAGGACCCAAATGAAATTTCCAGGACTTATACAGCCCATGTACTTGGAAATACTAATTTAAGTATAAAATAATTATATTTTGGACCCAAGGTTCAAATTTCATAATGAATGGACCCCTAAAAGCCTTAAAGGCAACTATTTCAAAATGGGACAAAAATAAGATTTTTAAACGTTAAGGGACCTATACTTATTTTATTTTAAAACTATTTTTGTCCCAATATCCCACTAACCTTAGTGACATTTTCCAACTGGAATCATATTAATATCCCTTCCGGTTTGTGAGTTCCAATTATTTTAAACTTAGGGCCCAAAATGACAATTTTAACAAATTTGGGTCTAATGTGAAATTTTTATAAAAAATTGACCTCAAAACTTTAAAAACCTGAATCTCTGAACAATTTAGAGAATTTAGGAACTGACCTCATAATTTTTCAAGGTTGGGATATTTAATTATTCAATTTTAACCCCAAAGGTATTGGTTTTTACAAAATGGGGCTAAATGTAAATTTTCTTTTTAACAAGGACCTAACTCAAATTATTTTTCTTTTAATGAAACAGCCCTGGACCATCTGACTTTAATAATTAATTAAAATATTTTATTTTCTCAAAAACCCCTTGACTTATCGGATCGTCTTGACCGATTAATACCCGATCGCGGGGCGACTTCCTCGTCTTGCGATTTCGAATCTATAACGGGACTTATGTTCCACCTAATCTTTCAAGATATCGAAGATTTCTTATCCTCTTGATAATCATCTTCATCCAAATAACTTCACCAACGCCATAATTGCCACTCGCAATTTCGAAAACTTTTCCTGAACAGCTTCCCTGAATCAATAATACTCGACTGCCTGGTTGACTACCTGAACTTGTATTTACTTTCCTACCTGAGCCAACTTGGTGTGTCGAGCTCACAGTCGGAATGGATACGTCGGGGATGGAACCGGGCAGCTCGGCTGCTATTCCACTCTCCGGCCCCATCGTCCTAATCCCGCAAACGAGGGACGGAGTTTGTCTAAGGGAAGCGGGTTGTAGTACTTGAGGTATAATCATGATTATGACAATCCTGCCTAGCTAGCTCTCTCGTGGATTTGTTTTGCCTATGGAGCGATAAGGTGATAGGTCTTGACCATCTTGCTCGGGAGTTACAAGGAAGAATGAAGGAATCGCTTGTCCGATCCACACGATTCTCGAGTTAATCGAACCGCTTGGTTGGCGCTACAAAACCGTACGCAAATCAAGTATCGGGTCTTGCATAGGATTGGTGTTACGTTAAAGCACACAATCCTACATGTCTTGCTTGAATCACATAGTGCTTGTGTGCCCACGAACTATTTCTTAAATTGTATAAGTATATTACTTAACTATATTTATCACGACGCTTGTGGATCGTGTGTGAAATCATGCATCATATCTCACGCGTTTTCATACAACTATTTTTCTCGCATTAACTATATATACATCGCCACACTTGCACACGATCACCCCATCCACCGAGATTTATGTCTCATCCCCTCCTCGTTTTCTAACCTTTGGATGGGGACTATGTCGACGATGTCGAACCGGCCACGATCGATTACCCTCGCCTCGCTTGTTGAACTTGCATTCTTTTCCGATGATTGTACTTATTTCATGTACTTCTACCGATGTTGGACTTCCCTTTATCATGTTACTCTTTTCTCTCTTTGATCGTAATTTAAGGCGTAGGACCCTTTGACATTTAATATTTGGATATTGTGTACTTTACGTTTTAGTTTTTGCCTGTAAACTTATTCAGGTTATTATGTCGGATGTATTTGGATCTTGTTAGACTTTAAGTTGTAATTCGTACTTATGTTTATTTTATTTCACGCTTTAGACTGCTTTTCACTTGGGATTGTTGTATCATTTGTCTAGACTGTTAGGTTTATTTGTGCTTAAGTGGTTGATTATCATCACGTCCCGTCTGGGGCGTGACAGTTTAAGTGGTATCAGAGCTCGGCTAGTAAGATGGAAATTTACACCGAGCTGACCCATGATAGGACCCTCGGTCTGTGTTGGGTAGTACCGCGACTTGACTAATTAAGTGTGAAATCGATTTCAAAACGGCGTAGAACCGTATTATTAATGTTTAGACTAAGTTAGAATTTATATTTGGAGATTCCATAGTCATACTTGTCTTGACTTAGTTGACTTTTGAGTGACTTTCTTTATTCATTCTTTCCTTATTCCCGCCTTATCATTCTTTCACCTTTGTCTAATCCGCCTTAGTTTTGTTTCATCAGGATGGAGCCGGCACCCCCTATCTGGTGGGACGTTTTCGAGGCCCGCGCCAAGCGGGACTACTTTCGAGCACTTAAAATACATTGGCACAGGGAGTGTCTTCGCTACCTCGAGTTGTCGAGAGCGAGCGCCACCGCAACCGAATCGACACATCTCCTGGCGAGAGCCGGAAGAAGAGAAGAACAAATTGATCGTCATTGTCAAAGACCGCGACAACAACATTCGTGACGCGGGAGGACGATTCAGATTATCCAGAGCGCGTGGGATAATATGCGAAAAAGATTAAGCGGCGAGTGATGGCCGCCAAAAGTGGGAGATGGACTCCCGCATGTCTCGGGACACTATTGACCACTTAGAGGAGACCCTCATCAAACAAATGACCGTGATCGAGATCTTACACAGCCCTAGCCAAATGAGATGTTGCTTGGAAGGCCGCTTTAGCGCCTAATGCGCCGCCATTGCCGCCCCGAGGAGGATCCCCGATTGAGGTTGGGAGCCGAGGAGGATCCAATTGAGGTTGGGGAGCGAGGTGCTTGAGGTCGCCCGCTTGAGGACACTTTCGGGGTTTTGAGATCTTGTCGATTGGCCGATGTGAGGCGCCACCTCACCCGATCAGGTTCGATTAGTGATGTAGCCTCTAGTGATGGTGACGGCGACCTCACCGAGTAGACAACTTATTTGTTATATTGTACTCATGTTGTAGTAGACGATATCTCCATCCCATTGTATTTTGCTTTATGTTGTATTTTGATTTAGTTGTATCCTGATTTCGAGATATATCTTCGATTATCAGACATCGTTTGTATGAACTTCTTGGGTGTATTCAAATTTTCACATTAATGGATATGCCGTTTCTACTTATTCGGTGTCTTGCGTATTCTCATTACTTTTTCCCTATGATATAACTTGTTATACGTGAATATTTATTGGATTCATTTACTCATGGATTGCAACTAACACTTGAAGATACAGAATGGCTGAACATCGTGGACGCGGGAGACCTCGTCGAGTTCCCCAAAGGAATGATGACGTACCCAGGGAACGGGTACCCTCCCCCGAATTACCACTGCCTCCTTCACCAACTGCAGGAGATAACTTGACTGCACAGGCCCTACAACAAATACTGGTTTTTATGAGGCAACAAGCAAAGCCTCAATAACCTGTTCTTGAACCCGCCCGAGAGGCGAACGATCGAACATTGGAGCGATTCCTACGGTTCGACCCACCGGCTTTCTTAGGAGAGCCAGATGACCTAAAGGCAGAGGAGTGGATTGAGAAACTGGAGAATATCTTCAATGCTCTCCAATATTCAGATGAGCAGAAAGTCACACTCGCCGTATTTCGTCTGGAATCGGCTGCTAGAGACTGGTGGAGAGCAGTTGAGAGAAGGTGGGAACAAGACCGAGTAGCCAGAACATGGGGAAATTTCCTGGCCGAGTTCAATGAACAGTACATTCCACAGGTTGTGAAAGAGGCACGCTGGGATAAATTCCATAGGTTGAGGCAGGGGAACATGTCTGTAGCCCAGTATGAGTCCGAATTTCATTGATTGTCCAAATACGCTCTGAGGACAATCAGTACAGAAGAGGACAAACTGCGTATTTCACACGGGATCAAGTTGGAACTTCAAAAACAACTTTTGAACCCCTCTCTCACAAAGGTATGAAATTTTGTTCATATCATCAAGAATATCTTGTTCATATCATCAAACACTTCCTCTTTCTTCAAACACTTAACAAAAACATAAACATTCTTCCTACTTCTTCATAGAATTCGAACCCCTCTCTCACAAAGGTAAGAAAATTTGTTCTTCAATTCAACTTGATATCCTATAACTCATCACCTTCTTCTTCTTAATTTTCTTAAGTTTTAATTTTGACTTTTGAGAGGTAGGGGCCTACATAAGTTGTTGTTTCATTGTGGTCACCTTAGAAGACTTGAAGAGAACTTTTTCCAGAATTTGGATTACAAGGTAAGATTTGGATACTTCCAATTTTCTCACCTTCTTCCTTTTCTCCAAATTTTAACAACCCTTTTTTTTTGAAAATAAGGGCTCTTAATTTTTGAGGGTGAGCCAAAAATTCCAACTTTAAAGCTTCAACTAGTTCCATTTCATCTACTACACAAGGTAAAGTGAGTATTTCCAATTTTCACCTTCTTCTTTTTTTCCTTAATTTTTCACAATATCTTTTTCTAACTCTTAATTTTTGGTAAAACTTTCCAACTTCTAAGTGACTTCTTGTAAATCAGTATTTTGTTAAATTTATCCTTTTATTTCACAATATCTAATTTAAGGTGGGTGGAAAAATCTTTCTAACTTCTAGGTGTTTTCTTGTTAAATGCATGTTGTGAAAATTTCTCAAGTGTTGCTCAAAAATGCTATTTATTGAAAAATAAATACATGCATGTACACTTTATTGTTAAATTTTTATGAATTCTTGTATGAAATGGACATGCATGTGTAAGATCCTTGAAATTCATGTTTTGTATGACTTATAACCTGGACAAGTCGAACATAATTGATTAAATTTCAATTTTTGGACTTAAAATGCAAAAATAGAAAGTTGGTGGACTTAAATGCAAGAAAATAAAACTTAAGGGACCCCTCTGTAATTTTTGAGTTTTGGGACTGTACTCAGGTTCAAAAATGATGTTTGGACATTTTAATAAAGTTTTAAGAGTTTTTAGATAAATAAAATCAACCTTTAAAAGCCCGAGGACTAGATTGTAAAAATTTAGAAGTTTAAGAGCTACATTGCAATTTTCGAAACTGTACCAGACACTATTTTTAAAATTTGAAATTTTAACTCTTAAGGGACAGGAAATAACATATTTTAAGTGTATTCCAAAAATCCAAGTATTTAGAGTTTGGAAAGTAATTTTACTAAAATTGAGGGACCAAATTGTAAAAGATTAAACTTGAGGACCCAAATGAAATTTCCTGAACTTATACAGCCCATGTACCTGTAAATACTAATTTAACTATAACATAATTATATTTTGGACCCAAGGTTCAAATTTCATAACAATTGGACCCCTAAAAGCCTTAAAGGCAATTATTTCAAAATGGGACAAAAATACAATTTTCAAAGGTTAAGGGACCTATACTTATTTAATTTTAAAAATATTTTTGTCCCAATATCCCACTGACCTTACTGACATTTTCCAACTGGAATCACATTAATATCCCTTCCGGTTTGTGAGTTCAAATTATTTTAAACTTAGGGCCCGAAATGACAATTTTAACAAATTTGGGGCCAGTGTAAATTTTTTATAAAACTCCACCTCAAAACCTTAAAAACCTGAATCTTTGAACAATTTAGAGAATTTAGGAACTAACCTCATAATTTTTCAAGGTCGGGATATTTAATTATTCAATTTTAACCCCAAAAGTATTGGTTTTTACAAAACGGGGCTACATGTAAATTTTCTTTTTAACAAGGACCTAACTCAAATTATTTTTCTTTTAATGAAACAGCCCTGGACCCTATGACTTTAATATTTAATTAAAATACTTTATTTTCTCAAAAATCCCTTGACTTATCGGATCGTCTTGACCGATTAATACCCGAACGTGGGGCGACTTCCTCGTCTTGCGATTTCGAATCCATAATGGGACTTATGTTCCACCTAATCTTTCAAGATATCGAAGATTGCTTATCCTCTCGATAATCATCTTCATCCAAATAACTCCACCAACGCCATAATTGCCACTCGCAATTTCAAAAACTTTTCATGAACAACTTCCCTGAATCAATAATACTCGACTGCCTGGTTGACTACCTGAACTTGTATTTACTTTCCGCCTCGAGTCAACTTGGTGTGTCGAGCTCACAATCGGAATGGATACGTTGGGGATGGAACCGGAAGGTCACCGCTATTCCACTCTCCGGCCCTATCGTCCTAATCCCACAACTGAGGGATGGAGTTTGTCCAAGGGAAGCGGGTCATAGTACTTGAGGTATAATCATGATTATGACAATCCGGGCCTAGCTAGCTCTACTGTGGATTTGTCTTTGCCTATGGAGCGATAAGGTGACAGGTCTTGGACCATCTTGCTTGGGGAGTTACAAGGAAAAACGAAGGAATCGCTGTCTGATCTACACAATTCTCGAGTTAATTGGACCCATTTAGTTGGCGCTACAAAACCGTACGCAACCGCTACTTGTATTGCATTGGTTGGCGCTACAAATCCGACGCAACCATTACTTGTCTTGCATAGGATTGGCGTTATGCCTAAAGCACCCAATCCTAATCGTCTTTTCCGAATCACATAGTGCCCGTGTGACCACGAATCGTTTTAACCTCGTATAAGTATATTACTTAACTATATTTATTACGACGCTGTGGGATCGTGTGTGAAATCATGCATCATATCTCATGCGTTTCCATACAACTATTTTCTCGCATTAACTATATATATCGCCATACTTGCACACGATCACCCCATCCACCGAGATTTCTGTCTCATCCCCTCCTCGTTTTCTAACCTTTAGATGGGGACTATGTTGACGATATTGAACCGGCCACGATCGATTACCCTCGCCCGCCTATCGAACTTGCATCCTTTTTCCTCGATGATTGTACTTATTTCATGTACTTCTACCGATGTTGGACTCCCGCTATCCTGTTACTTTTTCTCTCCTTGATCGTAATTTAAGGGCGTAGGACCTTTTGACATTTAAGATTTGGATATTGTGTACTTTACGTTTTAGTTTTGGCCTCAAACTTATTCAGTTATTATGTCGGATGTATTTGGATCTTGTTAGACTTTAAGTTGTAATTCGTACTTTTGTTTATTTTATTTCCGCCGCTTTAGACTCTGTTTCACTTGGGATTGTTGTATCATTTGTGTAGACATGGGTTTATTTTTGCTTAAGTGGTTGATTGTCGTCGCGCGTCCCGTCCTGGGGCGTGACACATTATCTATATATGATTTTCCAATAGAATCTAGAGTCACAGAAAATGATACAAAAAGTTCCTCAAAATTAGTATAAATGCGTGGCCACGAAAAACCTTTTTAATTCAAATGCTAAGAAGCTCCGACTAAGAAATCAAAGTGGTCTTAATGACATACGCTTAACTTTATGCCTCCAAAAAACTCCAACAAAGAAAAGTTAGCAAGAAGCTCTATATCCATGCCCTAACAATTAGCATGGTAATTGGTAAACACACGTACTAATTCTTCTTTGGCATATGAAATGTTACAATTACCCATGAGACTAGTACGAGACCACTAATTCATGAAATTCCTAATTAACCTTAGTTTTTTTCCTCGCAAAATACCGGACATTATCTAGTGTAGGACCCGATTGGTTTCTCGAAAATCGAACATTCTCAATAGGCCGAGAAAACACCATAACCAATAGGCCATTCAAAAATGAAGCAAAATCGTAACAAATTAGCAATGTTTACATTCATGATTTTGGGAGAAAGGGTCTAACAACAGAGCCCTACCTAAATACCCTACAGAAAAGAGCCAGCTTATTCTACCAAAAACAAATAGCTAATCGATCAACAAGATGTAGGGCGCTGTTATTAAAAAATATTGGGCATGAAAATCAACTTTCAGAAATTAGGGTTTTAAAAGATTTGGGTATTTTAGTGGATGAGAAAAACTCACCAACAAATCATTACGAGATGATGCAGCGGCCGAGCTCCTATTCTGTGCGGTGGACGGCGGTGGAGCTGAGCGGCGGCGTGGAGGTTGCCATGGACGGCCCTGGCTTCTCACTTCTGCGTTCTCATTCTCATCGTTCTCAATCTGAAGTTTTGTTTATCGGTTTTTTTTTAGAAGCATGACTTACAACTTTTAGATTGTCTTTAAGTTGTTAATTTCAATAAGTTGCTAATACTCAACCTTAAAGTTGCTAGTTTTTTCTTTATATTTTTATATTTAAGTTGCTAAACTAAAAGTCTAACTTTAAAGTTGCTAGTTATATTTTTACACTTATGTTTAAGTTGCTAAACCAAAAGGTTTAACCTTTAAAGTTGCTAGTTATATTTGATTATTATTTTTTTCAAAAGAAATAAAATAAAGGTTGATAAAAAAAATTACAACTCCCAACACTTTTACAATTATGCTAAAGTTGCTAAAATAAAATTGATAAGTTAACTAAAAGTGATAGTTATACCATGAGATAAATAGTTGATAACAAAATAAAAATTAAAACTCACAGCACTTTCAGAATTGCGAAAGCTCTTTCAAAGAATAGTCACAGAGAAGAGATAGATCTATCTTACCCGATCGAGCCAACCAAAGAGGAGTAACCTTGGTCGAATGTGTAGGATATATAAGTGGGAGGTAGTGATACTCAACGACCAATCCTTTCGGAGGAGTTAAAAATACTATGATGACTTCCTTCTCTTCTAGTTGCTTTTGGTCACTGCTCCTGTGAGTCTTTCGTAAGATGTGGCACAATTTGTGGGTTGTAGTATTGAGGAGGGGAATAGGAAATTCTATGAATCAAGGCAACGGAGAGTACTTGGATTTTAAGTGCGGCTAGAATCTTTTACATATTTGTATGAAGTGAGGAATTCGTCCATACCATTGGTAAAGTTTGGAAGGCTCCGGTACCTTTACCCTTTGAGAATCCGTCGTCAGTGGAAGATCCGAAATTTGAAACATTCTACCCCAAAAATATTCTATTAAATGGAACCGCGCAACGTAGCTCATAGCTGTGTTCTGAACCCTGTATTTGAACGAAGTGAAGTGTGGCTTCATTGGTTTCAATGGTGGCAGCTACGTAATCTCCTATAATTATGTTAAAGTTGCTAAAATAAAATTAATAAACTAACTAAAAGTGCTAGTTATACTATTAAAATAAATAAGGACATGATAAATGCATATAGACTCCGGTTTATAATTGTTATTAAAATTATTGTCTTTAAGAAAAAAATGATGCTAATTACAACGGTGTAACCAACCGTTGATGAAAATGATGAATAAATATTGTCAAAAAAAAAAGACCGCTAATAGACAACGCTTCAAGAAAGCATTGTCTTAGGCTCGAGTGGACTGTTGTCGTTAACAAAACTTCTGCTCATTGACAATGGTTTAACGAAAATCCATTGTGATACGTATAAGGACAACAATTTAGCTAAAATCCATTGTCTTTGGGGTGTTGTTGTTGAGCATTTTTCTTGTAGTGGTATGTGGATGACATCATTTTTGGCTCCACAAATAAAGAGATGTGTGATAAGTTCTCACACCTCATGCAAAGCAAATTTGAGATGAGCATAATGGGAGAGCTGACCTTTTTCCTAGGACTTCAAGTCAAGCAATTAAAGGATGGAACCTTCATAAGCCAAATCAAGTACACTAGAGATTTGATGAAGAAATTTGGTATGGAAGAGAAGTCTTCTCGAAGATTCATATGAATACATCACCAAGATGGACATGGATGCGGATGGCAAGTTGTTGATCAAACCAGATATAGAGCTCTCATTGGATCATTGCTCTATCTAATGTACCAAGAAGCTAGACATCACCTTTGCAAAGAGGTGTATGTGCTAGATTTCAATATGCACCAAAAGAAAGCCACATGACTGCAGCTAAGAGAATCCTAAGGTATTTGAAGGGATGCCAGGAAGTCGGCTTATGGTATCCAAAGGAAGGAGTATTCAAGCTAGTAGGATACTCAGACTCGGACTATCTTTGGATGTAGAGTTGACAGGAAGAGTACCTCCCAGACATGTCAAATGCTTGTAAATAAATTGGTTTCTTGGTTCAAAGAAGAAACAAAATTCAATAGCTACATCCACAAAATAAAGCAGAGTACATAGTTGCGGGCAATGCTTGCCCCAAGTTTTATAGATGAGACAAAGAAATGAGAGATTATGATATTGAAGAAAAAAAAGATTCCAATTATGTGTGATAACACTAGTGCTATTGCAATCACTCGTAACCCAAAGATTGCATTCAAGATAAAAGCACATTGATATCGGATATCAATTTATAAGAGATCATGTTGAAAAGAAAGACATCACCTTGAATATATCTCAACCGACAAGCGGTTAGTTGATATATATTCACAAAGCCATTATGTGAATCAATGTTTGAAGAGCTCAAGAATGAGTTAAGGTTAATTGGGCTGAGTTAGATTACTCAAAGACTCAACCAAAGAGAGATTGAAGATGACAAAATAAAAATAAGCAAGTTTCACATTTCAACCAAGTGAAATAGCCCGAGTTGGGAAGTCGGTTTAACGTAACGAGTCGTGATAGCCGAGTTATGATATGAGAAGAGAGAAGCGAGTTGAGTAACTTTGGAAGAAAGTTGAATCATTTATGAGCTAAGTGACAAAAACGCAGTTGTTTTATTCGAACGGGAATGTTTTTAAGGATGACGTAAGCGTAAGTATGACTGTCAGTACAAAAGGTGCACATTAAATCATATAATTGGATATAAATGCGGCTGCATTTAATGTGGGGAATTTAATGCGGTTTTGAAGGATTAATCTTGACCGTTGATTTTGATCAAATTTTTTAAATTCCAAAACCGCCCTTTCACGCCCCTTATATACGAAATTTCACTTTCTCTCTCCTCATGCAAACCTACTCATCTTCAGCAAGAAAGATCTTATTCTCTCTGCAACTAAATTCGAAACCCTAGTTCTTCAAGTTCGTTTTTTGTGTTATTAATCGGTAAAATCTTCTGAAAATGGCTGGAAACCATGATTTCGCGTTGTGATTTGAGAAAATCCACTCAGGATCATCTGTGGATTTTGCTGGTATGATCAAGCAGGGCGTTGATGGTGCCCTTGTGAAGAAGATAGCTGAAAAATTGGAGAAGTCCGATCTGAAGGACTTTCTGTCGATGCAGTTCATGCACACTTACTTGGAAGAAGTGGCCATGTTCTCCGTGAACGCAGAGGTGCATGACGATGAAATTCGTTCATCCGTCTACAGCAAGGACAATAAAATCACTGCAAAGGACCTTGCTGAGCACTGCTTCTTGCCCGCTGAAGGTTTGAAGGACATCGCTGAAAAGGATGTCAACTTGGCTGCAGCTTGGAAGGAAGTTGCAAAGCCGGAGTATGCTGCGAAGGTTGTGTATACAACCAAGACGGAGTTTTGAAAAGATGACTACCGCAAACTGATAGACATTGTGTCCAAGTGCGTGGATATGAAGTTTGTAAGATTTAATCAGCTATCCAAGACCAAGCTGATCGTGATGGCTGCGATCATGCAAGAGAAGAAGGTGAATTGGGCTGAGCTCGTTTTTAGCCGAATATGACATAATGTGATGAACAGGTCCTTCAAGGAGGATGGGACCTTTGGTCGCTTTCGATATGGCCTTGTCATTGGCCATTTGATGGAGGTGAAGGGGATTGATCGCCATGGCAAGCCCTTCCATGCAAACAAATGGAAGTTCAAGCAAACCTCTTCGAGCCCGAAGAAGGCACATGTTAGAAAGGCGGATACCAAATGAGGGGAATCACCCTCTTATCAAGAGACAAATGAGACCTCCCTAGCTCTATCTCCTAAGATGAAATCTAAGAAGAGAGCCACATCTAAGCTTGCCCCGCCCCAAAGCAGCCAAGTCAAAGAAAGCACCGCCCTCAGCAAAAAAAAAAAACCAAAGCCCCTACCCATGCAAATGATGCTCCGCCTCGAGCAACAGAGACACCGCCCGCATGAAATGAGACCGAGGAGAAACCCCACATTTACTCACCATCGTGAAGAAGAAGTGCACCGCCAATACAAGGAAGGCGGCCGCAAAGGCTTTATCAAACACAGTGCCTTCACTATTGAAGAGCCTATAGAAGTGGAACCCGAGATCCAACCTGTTGCCACTAAAAGAAGACGGTTGTTCGTGATATCCGAAGTGGAGAAGATAGCCGAGTCCTAAGATTTCGGCCCGAAAGAGCACTTAAGTCACCTGGGGTAAACGCAGCAGTGAAGTGAAGACAGCTGACTTAGATCGGTTGGAATAAAGTCAAGAATATTACTCTATATTTGGCCCGGGACCAGGTGCAAAAGGAAGGAACCAATGGGAAACACTCGCACCTTCGTCATAACCTCCGCAAAACCCGAAATGTCAATTAATACAAGGAAAGCTCAACATCACAAAGGCTACACCAAGACAAGACAAGCCAACGAACACAAAGTGACATTTGAAACAATCATATCTCTTCAATGGGCAAAGTTCACATGTGCACTATAAAATGCTGAAGAAGTACTTTGAGAAAAGGTTACCTTGATAACTTGAACCTAGCAAGAGCAAGCAATTTTCAAGCAACTAACCTGAAATATTCTCAAAGCAATTCAAGAAATTCCTGAAGCCTAAAACTCGAAGAAACTCGATCCAACACAAGTTGTGAAAGAGAGATAACTTCAACCAGTTGAAGAGAAAACTTTTGAAGAAACAAAAGGGGTCTACTTTCCAAGTTGAAGGATTGTAGAAAGGTTCAAGGTCGAACCAAGTATCAAGTTTGTTGGAGGGCTTCGTGATCAAATCCAAGAACTTGAGAAGTGAGCTGAAGTAGCAAGGCAGCTGCCCTGTGAAGAAGCTGAGTCGCAAGAGAAGCCACTGTGTGTGATCAAGGTCGTCTCCAGATCGATAACCGCTTGTAAACCGATCTGTACATAGTGGATTCCTCTAGGAGTTGGAGAAGAGAGGATTAGAAGAATTACCCAATCTTCGAACCTCTATAAAAATACTTGTGTCTATTTACTTTCAGCATTTAAATTCCTGCATATTTATTTTATATTTGCTGATAAGTTTATATTTGCTATCCAACTGAAAATTAACTAAGTGCTAAAATCAAGTGTTTAAAACAAGCTTAAATCAAATCAAAGGGTGTTAAGTCTTCCGCTGTTAAAAACCAAATCAGCCAACTTAGTTGTCCCCCAAGGACACAGCTGATTTGAGTCAACTTTGTTGAATTATTTAAAAGGACTAAAATTGAAAATTTGGTAAGGTTTATTCAAACTCCCCCCCCCCCCCTTCCTAAACCTTACACCACACCCCTTGGGACCTACACTATGCATTGTACAAAAACTAAATATGCAGTACATTATACCCAATTATACAAAATGCCATAAACTATGCAGCAAAAATCAACTAAATATGCATTGTTTAGGAGTAATCTAAGCAGTGTGTAAAAACTAAATATGCAGTACATTATACCCAGTTATGCAATAAGTGTCATAAAAATAATGCAACAAAAAATAATTAATTATGCATTATCTAATAGCTATGTAAGCAAGAAAAAAAAACTACCTATGTTGGATCTCAAAAAAAACTAATATTGGAAAAAACTGCCTCTAAAATCACGCCATTAAATAAGGCTGTTACAATTGCATCCCATCAAATGCGGTTACAAAAAGTCAAATGATTACAATTAAAAATATGCCCTTTTAGACAATTACCACTATACCCTTAATTGGATTAAAAAAGGAAAAATTACCTAAAATATCAAACAATCCAGACCATCCAAAAACTTAACAGCTCAGAAGTGTCCATATGGTCTCACCTAAGGGGATTGGTCTCATTACCAATCCCAATATATAAATATATATATATATATGGAGACGATCATGTGAGACCATAGCTCCAGGTGAGACATGATGGACTAATCATATCCATTCATCTATATTTTTTAAGAGCATCGATTTTTTCTGATTTTTAGGATCTTTTCCAATTTATTTTAATGCAATAAGGGTAAAATAATATTTTTTATTATGAAGCGATTTTTTTGGAATCATTTGAATTTTTGAAGCCATTTTTTTATGGGTGAGATTGTAACTGCCGGATTTAATGGCGTTATTTTAGGAGGCAGTTATTTTTTCAATTTTTTTTTCAGAATCCAAAATAGTTAGGGTTTTGTTGCTGCTTAGATATATATTAGACAAATGCATATTAAGTTGTTTTTGTTGCAATGTTTATGAGACTATCGCATAGTTGGGTATAATATACTACATATTTAGTTTTTGCATATTGCATAAATAGCTTATAATAATGCATAGTTAGTTGATTTTTGCTACATAGTTTATTATATTTTGCACAATTGGGTATCTGTACTACATATTTAATTTTTGCCATTGCATAGATAGTCTCGAGATATTTTATAATTAGTTGTTTTTTGCTGCATAATTATGATATTTTGCATAGTTAGTTATATGTACTACTCTAACTCTTTTTTAAAATTGCATAGATAGTTTTTAGACAGTGCATAGTAAGTTGTTTTTTGTTGTTTAGTTTTCAATTACGTAACATCTTACAATTATATATATCATTTAATAAATATCTATGCATCGTCTTCTTCATGAAAATTATAATTTTCAAGAGTACTTTGTTGTTAATGACCAGGTTCGAGTTCTCCATGGATGTCTACTTCATCAACGATATACATGGATGTTTCTTGCGCATTTGTTGGTGTTTCTTCATTAAGAACTGAAGTCTTCCACTATGTTGCTTCGTTACAATCTGAAGTTTCTGCAATTTTTTTGTTGTTTCTCTGTAATTTTCGCAGGGTGCATCATGGAATGGGAAGAGAGAATTCAATCGTTGATAGGTGTTTCTTGCGTAATTGTTGGTGTTTTCTTCGTTAAGAAATAAAGTCATCTTCTGCATTGCTCGTTACAATTTGTAGCTTCTGTAGCGAGCCCCGGCGAGTGAGCAGGTGAAGCGACAGAACTCCATTGGAGTGCTGGAGCGCTCTTAGGAGTGTCTCTACGGAAAGCCCAAATAGACCCATTCCTCGGCAAGCACATAAAGACGTGAGCGGAATGGGCCTTCAAGTGGAGTAAACAAACGGGAGGCAAAATTTGAGTCTAGCATTCCTGTCCAATTCCCTTCCTTTAATTCCTTTGATTCTCCTCTCAACATTCAATATCATCTTCCCGCTTAAGTTAGCTCTACTCTTTTTCAATTTCTCTGTAATTCTCGCAAGGTGCGTTCATGGAGGGGGAAGAGAGTATTCAATTTTGATTCTAGAAGATGGCGAGTGTGTAGGGATTAAATTCAGTAGCAGATAACGTGATTAATCACATTACGTGATTTGTAACCGTTTTTGTTTTTATGAGATTACAATTTAGGTGTGTTTTTACATTGATACACTTTTGTTGATTAAATTAATAATTAATGTAATATTTTTCCATTTTAATCACATCCATTTATCAATATTGGTGAATAGTTGAGATGAGCCCACAATGTCTCACCCAAGTAGGGTGGTCTCATTTGAACCAAATTTCATATATATAACCGCTTATTTCTTATAACCATTCTAAGACTCTTAAACTAATCATAAGCATGATTTTCCCTAGGATATGTATGTAAATATTTATGGAATCATATCTCTCTATATATGTACGTAAATATTTATGGAACTCTAGTCCCATAGTCCATTAGGACATCATATTCGAGAAATCAAGAATAATGCTTCTTTGATTATAGTAGCACTATAATATGACACGGATCGAGCTTGGTTATATATGCTATGCAGATTCAGTTTCCTATTCCACTTTAGTGTTTTATTTTCGATTCCATCATTCCGAAAAATGTTATGTGTAGATATATTAAACCAATACACAATCAATATTTATCTGAATTATAGGTGTTTCTCATAAATTAAGTAGAACCATAAGTGAAATAACCAATAGGGAAGTGAAACAGGAAATCTAGTACCATCCAGCTAATTAAGCATAGTTTTAAAAAATCGACTGGATTGGTCAGTTTGACTAGTTCGACCATGAGTTGTTAGTCGGTCAGGTCTGGTTAACTCCAAATGGCCATTTTGCTATTAAATTGGTATAAAAATAGTCCATTTGATTTTTTTATTTGTTATTTTTATTCTCTTTTTACAAACTTAGGACATATTTGTTTCTCTTTTCAAAGGTTGTAGGTCCAAAGGGGTGTCAAGGTAAAATCTAGAAGGTTGGAGGGGGTTGAATAGACTTTACAATTTTTTGATTTTTCAAAATCAAAGTCAGAAAAATAATCGAGTCTGTGTGGACAATTGAGTTAAATTCAGCAGTAGAGTTACAAACACTCAACATATCTCTTGAAAGAGTTGTTGATAGAGTAATTCAGCTGAATGAACTACATCATTTACATATTCAGTTTTCTTTTGAATACAGCGGAGGTCTTACACCCTGTTGAGTTTTTGACAATCAACACTTAATGTCTTAGAGAGTTATTATACAAACAAATAAGCAATGTACATGACTTGTATGTAAAGAGCATAAATATAAAGGACACAAGGACTTATAGTGGTTCAAGGGTGGGGTAATCACTCTAATCCACTCTTCTCCTACTTCAGCTAGAATTCAATAAGTATTCGGTCACTTCGAATACAAAGTTTACAAATAGTCCCAAAACTTTGTTCACGCAGCCCACTGTCTAGACTCAACTCTTCACTAGACTTTCTCTAGCTGCCTGAGCTCACTATCGATGTAAGACTTGATCAACACAAATTCTCTTGCAATCTCCAGTTTCTGGTTTCACAAGAACCTTACTACAACTCTTCACTTCAATTATATGTAGCCCCCAAGATTTGTTTTCACAGGTTTCCTCTTCAACTATTGTTACAGCCTTAATCTTCTACTATGTGTGTAGGATCAGGTGTCTCGAAATGAAGTTGGAGTATTTTTCAGATTATCTTTTGAGAGAGTATTTTGTTTTTCAAATTTTTGCTCGCTCTTGCTTGTTTGATTTTTGCTTTTGTTGCTCTCTATTTCTCTCAGTAAATTTCCTCAGCTTTTATAGTGAAGATTTGAATTTTTCTTTTGAGGAGACGGACAAATTTAAATCCAACCATTTGACACTTGGCATGTCCTTTCTTTGCAGCTTGATGTTGATATTTCCTTGTATTCTTCTGTCTCCTGCGCATATCGGAAATTGGCAGTCTGTAGGTGCTCTCCCATTGGTTGAATCTCTTATGCCTTCATTAAATTGATAACACTTTTATGGTCAAACAATGTACTTTGAATACTTTAATAAAAATCTCCATTGGACTTAGTGCAATGGAACTTATCCAATTGACTTAAGTCTTCAATTGTTTTATCCCACATAACTAATTTTCGAGTCTTTTGAGTTGTAAGGGCGTGATTGGATATGCTTTCATTAAAAAAAATTCATTTTGCTAGATAATAGTGGTGAAAAAAATTTAGGGAAGAAAAAGATGAATTTTCAGAGTGTGATTGGATGTGAGATGAAAAAGAAATAATGAAAGTTGATTTGATATAAAATAATAAAATAATAATTCGATATGATTGGTAGTTAGAAATGTTTGAGTGAATGAATAGTGAAATTTGTGGGAGAATGTGTAATAATGATTAATTTTTTTTGTAAAAAAATGTGTAGATGTGATTGATAAGAGAAAAAATGAGAAAAAGTGAAAGTAAGAGAATAGTATATTTTCTGAAAATTTTCATAAACAATTGCATGTGTTGGTCAAAAAAAATTCTCCAGCGTAACGAAACTGGAATCTCCTTCACATCCAATCGCGGCTTAAGTCTTCTAAATGGTCTTTCTGCTTTTGACTTGTCTAATACAACTCTGCTGAGGATCTTCTGAAACTTGATACTCAGTTGAGAGTCTGCTGAATCTTTATTACTCAGCCGTGAGTCTTCTGAAACGCCTTCAACAAATCTTCTGATTATATTTACTTGGTTGCTTTGAGCTAGCCTAGGTCCTATCTATTACGTAAGCAAAAATTACATAAAATTGGGGTGTTAACTTCCTAATACATAGTTTTTCTAAGTATCACCAAAATTATTGGGTGCAATTAGGTTGCATCCATATTTGAGATAAAAGGGAGTCCTATTTAGAGGAGGTTTATCTAGAAAATTCTATCATGAGAACTCTAGTTGAGATATGGAATTGAGATATATATTGAAATTTCGGCCTACAATATCAGTCCACGAAAAATATAGGTCTTCCACAGCAAGAAAATAATCTCTCCTAAAATTTCTCTCTATGATTTTCTTCTTGGAGCATCACCAATGTTCTCCAAGGGTTTAAGGTGTGCACATCAAAGTAAATAACTCTAGTAGTTATTCACACCAATCAGAAAGATGGTTCGTGATCTTTTTTTCGCAGTTTAATCAAAATGAGGCTTGTAGATGGTTTAATCATTGATCAAAAGAAGGCTTGTAGAGGGGTTTAATCCTAGCTACACGGATCGATAGTTCCGCTACAAATAGGGATACTCGATCTACTTTATATGTGCAAATATGTAATTTATATTTTGGCCTATATTTGCTACAAAAATCTATACAATAAATTTCCTAACAAATGTATATTTTTTGTTCTACCCTATTTAAAATTCTGAAATCATGTTTGTTTTATCAAATTTTCATTAGAAATTGTCACATTTATAATTTTTAAAATCAATACATTTTTAATACATATTTTGGGAGGAAAAAGTTGATGGGAATCAAATTCCAAACCTCTGGTCTTAACTTGAGACCCTAAACACCATACCTGATTTTCAATACACTATCATTCCATATAATTCAAAAAAATTCAAAAATAATACTCAATGAGTATATCTAATTCAACATGTGTGGGTCCAGACAATTCCTTTCATTAGGCATATCATCTTCTTACATTTAAATTTTTCAATATATTCATATCACAACAAATACAAATAACAGAATCGGATAATGCCTAATGGTTAAAAAATGTCATGCCTAAAAATGGATCCGAGATTCGAATCCCACCACTAATCTCTCCCCTACTATCATATGTACTAAAAAAACAAATACAAATAATAAAATAAGATAATTTTTTAAAATAATCTAGATATTTTTCATCCAAACATATTTTATCTTCCACACAAAAACCAACACAACACAACCTCGAAAACTCCATTGGAAATATCAAAACTAAATATGAATCATGTTAGTATTTTGTTATATGTATTTGATTTTTAAAATTTTGGACTATGTTAGGTATTTTTTTAGCTGGTTATTTATATATTTTCTTAAAAATCTTATTACGTAATAACTAATAAACATTTTTATTCTTACAAAATAATAAGATTATTATTATTTTTTATTAAATCAATCAAACATATTACGAAATAGAATTGGGTGCGCTATTCACACCCCCAAAATTGATAAACACGCTCACCTTCATATAATTTCAAAAATGTCATTAGTTTAAAAGACTATGATACCCTTACTTACATAAATAAGTTCTAATACACATCATCTTCCTCACACCCACCCACATTCTTGTAAAAGGATGAAACTTTTTTGTAAGTCCTCGATTTTCAAACACTCACATTGTTGCAAATATGGACAACAAAATTTTAATTTTGTCGAATAATATAAGTATCTCCTTAATTTGCAACTTAAAAGTGTGTTAATTTCCATTTTTACTCAATTTTTACAGTTGAAAAATTACTGTTGAATAACAAAAGTGCGACACTTGGCACGATCGCAGTGCAACCTTGGTCGTAGACACGATCGTAATTAAAACTTTGCTCATGCCATCGTACCAAGTGGCACGATAAATTACTTTTCATCATGCCTTATGGCATGATCGAGTATATCATCGTGTCATCCATCGTCTTCTTCCCCAAACTCAAACAAAATCAGAAAAAATAAATTATGTAACTCTAGAATTCAAACCAAATACAATTACCCATCACTTATGTCCAACAATTACTCAAACTAATCCAACTATAAGTGCGAAATTAAAGTAAAATATTAAATTCAAAATTAAAATAAAATAAAAATTGTGTAATCTAAAAAATATTACATCTTTTTTTTTTGTTGCCTAACAAAAGAAGGTTGCCTAACTTCTTCCGTCACCGCGCGCCACTGGGTGTATATTTTGGGTCTATTTGGGAGGAAAAATAGTGAAAGAGTAAAATGAAAAATTAGGAGGGGTGTATTTAGTAACTATGTTATATTTTAAAAAGTAGGTGAGAGTGTATTTAGAAGATGAGTGTGTTTATCAATTTTGGGGGTGTGAATAACGTCACCCAACAGAATTCCGTGCACACTTTGTCAACAAATGTTATCTAAGAAACTAGATATATCTTGACAAGAGACAAATGGAGTCAATATCAGTAGCAACAATGCCAAACATATGATTCCATCGTACCTAACAGGACATTATGAGTCGTCTTAGGAAGTGAAAGAAAGCCCTAAAAATTCAATGTCCTTATCAATATTTCAACTTCAAAGAAAATACCGTGTATTATAATAACCCAATAAACATCAAGGGTGATAGAACAATAACTATATGATTCGCATATTCTTCCACATAAATGATTAAAATTATAAACATCAACTATATTATCAAAAGTCTTCTCTTGTATTCTTGTATGAAATTCCATCATACTTTCTTCATTTCAATCCCCCCCAATCATCATTAGTCGTGCTTCCAGAACTTCAAAATTCTACTGCATTTTTTATTAACACTGATTATCTGCCATGTGTACTAAACTGCATATAACATGAACTAATAAGCAACGGGATAAAATTTAGGGATAATTACAAAAAACTCCCTAAGATTTGGGCTAATTACAAAAAAACCCGAAGATGTTTGAGAATTACAAAAAGCCTCATCGTGTTTGATTATGTCTTAAATTTAAGGGGCAATCGTAATACTTCTACAAACTTTAGGGTGTTTTTGTAATTATCCCTAAAATTTATAATAAAATGTTTGGTCCTAAATTTTGATATTTCCTTAATATCTCAAAAAGGGATCTCATTTCTACAATCAATAATCATTCTTTATTTAAAATCATGAGGTGACAATAATTATTCACTCTTAATCCCTAATTTTGAGACTAGTTCACAAATACTCATAAAGTACGCATAAAGTACATTTTAATCAATTTTATCTGATTAAAACTATAAGCCAATTAATGATGGTGGGCAAAATAAGATTTGAAGTCCTTTAACTTGGATTCATTTGCAAAATAGTCCTCTAAATTGTCACGGTAGAATTTTAGTCCTTTAACTTTCAAATTTCTAGATATTCAGTCCTTTAACAAAACAATTTTACTTTTGATCCTATAACTTAACAATTTTTAGGAGTTTAGTCTTATATAAACAATCTCCAAAGTCCAAATTTTATCTTGAATTTTAATGGAAATAGTCTATTACGACTATATCGTACTCAATATGCTTTCGTACATAAATTAAACAATCACTTAATGAGTTTTATACATGTTTTGACCGAAAATGTATCAGATGTGATAGTTTGCAATGCCACCAATCGAAGTTGTGTTGTTTCCAGGATTCATCAATGGTTTTGATGTGTTGTTTCGTGGTAATTTATCAGACCCGTGTTTACCATCTGATTTACCCAGATGTAGATTAGATTATACACTTTTTGTCTTTCATAGTGTTGCAAGGTTTTTCTTCTTAGTCTAGTGATTACTTGCAACATATCAATTATCCTTATATTCACACATCATCAAGATTTGACGATATCTCATGTAATAAATACATCTTGGATACTTATCCAGATCAATTTCTTGGAGATAAATCTCTTCACCAAAGGTTAACCACGGAAATATAATAATTAATTATTAAAAGTTCTTAATAAATATAGACTCTGATACAATTTTTAAGCACTAGAATAATTAGATTTGGAAAATTGAGATTATATAAAATCCCTTTTAAACTTAAAGGACCAAAACACACAATGACGTAACATATAGTTCAAAAAGTAAACTAAATATGTAACTTACAGGACCTTGAAGCTAAAGATTCAAACATATAGGACTAAATATTCAATTTCACACAAATGTTTAGGACTGAACCCCAAACCTACCAAGAAAAAGGTTCGAATCTCAAAATAAGCCAATTTACGGGATGGAATTTCTCATTTTCCCAATGATGGTGTATCTCACTGGTTATATAATGGTTTTCATCCGGGTCTTCCATATAGTCTTCCACATAAATAATAGAAAATAACTTTAAGGTGATATAACAGTAATTATATGATTAGCATATTCTTCCACATAAGTTATATAAAATAAACATCAATTATTTTGTATTATAAAAAGTCTTCTCTTGTATTCCTATATGAAACTCCATCGTATTGATTTTTCAATCCCCCAATCATTATGAGTCGTTCTTTCACAATTTCAAAATCCCAGCGTGTTTATTGTAGTATATTGATTATCTACGTGTAAAACGCACACAATAACTAATACGCAATGCAATAAAATTTATAATAAACAATCCCGTCCTAAATTTCGATATTATGCTAAATATCTCAAAAAGGCGCAATTTCTAAAAATACAAAATGATTCTTTCATTTAAAATAATGATTTGACGTCTCTCACCACTAGCTTCTAGCTCAAGTAATATTGTTCACCCTTTGTAAGGGTGTTGATCAGGGATCCAACCCTGTATTTTTCAATTTCTTTGAAATTTATCTCATCTCATCCAACCACTACTCCCAACTTATTAAGAAAGAAAAATGTGACATCTCTCGAACCTTAGCCGCTTTTCCTCATCCATCTTCTTCCACTCTTTTTTCCCCACACTCCAATGGAGGATGAGAAAAATAATTTTCAATGCTTTTAATCTCCATAATTTTGTCTTCAATAGGTGCCTTTTATTTATCTTTATGTCCAGTAAATAATTTTTTCCGGCCGCATGTGGGATTTTGTTTAGAAAATTTGGATGGACCATACGTATACCCAATCAATTTATTTGGTACGTGTTTTATCTTGCGCCTTCTTTGCAATGTTTTAATTTTATGAATCGGTTAGATCTGTTTAGGTTTAAACTTTTTTGTTTTAGATAGGTTTATGATCCTGTAGGACTTGCAACTAATTTTCACTATAATTAATTGTAAATTTCTTAATTTCTTATGATGAATGAATAAATTAAATTCAGTTTGATTCTTAAAAAAATGATGTGACAGCATTCACTTTATCACTAATTTTAAAGACTAGACAAAATTAAAATACGCAAAACTTACAGTTTTATAAATTTTATCCAAAACTATGAATCAAAATGTTTATTTCTTTCATCAGTAGAATCTTCCACATATTCTTCCACATAAATTATAGAGAATAAATTTTAAGCTGATATAACAATATAACTATATGATTAATTCGCATATTCTTCCAGATAGGGTATAAAATAAACATCAACTATGTTATTAAAAGTCTTCTTTTAAGCTTTATTTGAATGGATGGATTTAAAGTTCAGGATTTTAAATCTAATATAACAAATACTATAGCAATGGATTTCAAATCCTTACAATCATATTTTGAGCCATTGTGCATGGTGTATTTTAAATCCACCTTATATGGAGTCATTAGAATTATTCCCTCAAATTAATTCACTCCTCAAACCAAATCATCTCATCTCATCCAAATGCAACCTTAATTTTTTTGTATAAAACTCCATCATATAATTCGGATTAGCCGAGTGGTCAACTGAAGCGGGCGTATCCCTTTTATGATTGGGGGGCTTTAGCCCCCAAAATTTTTGAAATTTCAATTTTTATAGGTATATTTTATTTTAAAAAATTAATTTTTAGTACTAAATATTTATTTTTTATTGATTTAGCCCCCAAAATTTTTCAGCCCCAATATTTCGAGTCTAGCTCCGCCCCACGACCGGGGCGGAGGTGTGTGTGGCGTGGGAAGGGGGCCTCCCAACCAAGTTTTTTTCTTTTTAAGTTTTTAATATGTAAATTATTTATCTCAAGTCCTTGCCCCCCCCCCCTCCCCCCAATGCCAAAATTAATCTTTCACGGGACACTATTTCTTATAATTAAAATTAGTGGCCTTTGGTTTTCTTGCCCACAGACCACAAGTCCACAACTCTTATTAAGAAAAAAAGTAACCAACATTGTATTTATAATACACAAATGTCTATATATGCTAACGTATAACACACGTGTTTATATTTTTGTCTTGGTCCAAAATATTAGGAATTACTTGGCCGGATTATAATATATGAATGGATAAATGATTGTCTTATTTGTTATATTTAAAGAGAGATATGTTCTAAATTGATAATGACCACTTTTTTTGGGAGCATTTATTGAACGAATTTTTTGATCTAAAAGTCTATTCCATCATAATAATAGTTGTTTTTTATTGCAATAATAATAGTTGTTTGGGGGTTAATTTAGAATAGACTTTTAGATAAGTCATTTATCCAAAAAAGCCAATCTAGAGAAGCCAGAATTGGAGATTATGAAAACTCACAAATAATTGTTGCAAGATACGACCTTTATATTTTTCTATTTTTTCTATTTTTTAAAAAATTCGACTCGGCGTTCGTTCTACCGAAACGAAAAATTTTATGACAGTATTGGCTGGAAATCCTAACTATGTCTATGTACGTTATTCATTTATTAAGTATATTGATTATACGTCACTGTAATATACACATCAATAAAATTAATTATAATAAAAAAAATCCCGCCCTAAGTTTTGATATTTTCTTAGGGAGTGTTTGCTTCTGAATTCTTTTTTCATCCATTTTACTTTTTGGACAAATTTTTGTATAAATATTTGATTGTTTGTGAAAATTTTCAAAAAATATACTATTCACTTTTCTATAATTTTAACAAAAAAATATCACATCAACTATTATTATTATACAATCATATCATAAATACATTATTCACTCTCTCTTATTTTTCAAATCACCAATCACATTTAATCACTATTATACTAAAAACTATCACATCAACTATCATCATCACATTTTCATCTTATATCCAATCACACCTCAAAATTTATTCTCCTTTTTTTAAAATATTTTTTCGACTATTCTCTCGTAAAATTAAAAAGAGAAATGAAGGAAAAGTCAAGAATCACTCCTTTAATATCTCAAAAAAGGAATCTCATTTTCTATGAAATTCAAAACTGTGACGATGTGAAATAGAGATGCTTTGATCAAAAATCATTTGCTCCTTTAAAAATCAGTGCTCCACATTTTTATCAATTTTATAATAAAACCATGAGTCAAATTGACGTCGTATCTAACTGGTTATGTGTATATATATATGAGCTTCAATTCGTCAGTAGTATTTGCTCATACTAGGTAGCTCCAACAAAAATGGCGCTAAAAGTCCTTTCAGCCCTCGACTCTGCAAAAACACAATATTATCACTTCAAAGCCATCGTGGTCGCCGGAATGGGGTTATTCACCGACGCATACGATCTCTTCTGTATTCCTCCGATCATGAAACTTCTCGGCCGAATTTACTACAAAAACCGCCCCAGCTACGAAATCCCCGCCGCCGTCATCTCCGTCATGGTCGGCGTTCCCCTCCTCGGCACCGTCGTCGGCCAGATCGTCTTCGGTAACCTCGGCGACCGAATTGGCCGGCGGCGCGTCTACGGTATATGCCTCATGCTGATGGTGCTGAGCTCGATATGGTGCGGATTCTCTGTGTGCACGTCCAGGACTTGCGTGCTGCTCACGCTGGGGTTCTTCAGGTTCATGCTCGGGGTGGGGATCGGGCGGAGACTATCCGCTCTCCGCCACCATCATGTCGGAGTTCTCGAATCGTAGGACGCGTGGTGCGTTTATCGCGGCGGTATTTTCGATGCAGGGGTTTGGGATTCTGGTCAGCTCCACCGTCACTATGGTGGTCTGTGCCATATTCGACCGCGCGACCAAGGCGTCGCCGGCGGATGACACGCCGGAGGTGGCCGATTTGGCGTGGCGGCTGATACTTATGATCGGGCGGTGCGGCGGGGCTGACGTATTACTGGCGGATGATGATGCCGGAGACGGCAAGGTAAGTGATCAATATATAATGGTATATAGTAATATTAATCCATTTCCTGATTGATTAGTTGAATTATTGAATTTGTAGAACTAAATATTTCTTCTAATCGTACAGTTTTGTATTATTTGTATGATTGCAATTAGCAATGTTTTTTATGCCATTGACCAGCTGAAATTTTCAATTCAGAAAAGAAAATGTTTGTCTTGAGTTGGAGTCTTTGGTTATTTACTTTTATTGATGTTGTTTTGACTTTATAGTTTTGATTTGATGGTTTTACCCAAGTATATATAAACGTTTAACACATTTGTATAACAAAAGAAAATAAAGAAAGTTTAAGGAAAATATATAAAAACGCTTTATTAAAATTTAAAAGAAAACTAAAAATGAAAAGAAAGAAAAAGAACCCTTCTCAAAGTCACGGAGACAAAATCAATAACTATTTGGAGCGAGTAAAAGTTTGTTTGTGTCACTTGTTTTACCATTGTTCAAATGAGTGTTTTATCGTATACTCAAGTCAACTGTGTAAACATCATATGTACAAGAATGATATTAAGTACACGTGACATGCATTGATACCGTTAAAATACAAGAAGATGAAACACTTAATGGAGTAGGCGTGGCCATGTTGGGATTAGACAATATATAAAGATAGGATTAGATGGAGTTTCATCGGAGAAGAACATAGACGGTCAAGGGAAGCCTAGCGCCCGTAACAAGGTAGAGATTTTTTAGAATAATGGTTTGTATGCGGTTGAAAAATTCTATGCACAAGCAACCGGATTCTCAATTCCAAACAATATTTCATTACGTAATTCATTATGCATTTTATTTTGTATACAAATAAAAGATGAAACACTATATAAAAGAAGAAAAAAAAAGATGATTCGATTGAGCTACAAAATACATAAATAAGTTTATGTGATTTTGTATTTTTGAATAGCTATGAAAAAAACATCAATGTCTGTTAGTGTTCCTTACAAGGTAGAAAACAAGAATTCCGATATGTATTTCTGTAAAACTTCTTCAGTAGACTACCTGATGATTTCAATTTATACTATCAATCCCTTGCATGGTTGATTGATTATCATGATTTCTGTCAACTCCAATAACAGGTACACAGCATTGGTTGAAAGAAATGTGGAGCAAGCAGCCAAAGACATGCAAAAAGTGCTCTCTGTTTCACTCAGCCAAATAACTGAACAAGAACAAGAACAAGAACAAGTATACAGCTCGCCATCAAATTATAATTACTCCCTTTTTTCCAAACAATTCCTCCGCCGCCACGGCCGGGACCTCTTCTCGTGCGCCACCACCTGGTTTCTGGTCGACATCGTTTTTTACAGCAACAACCTGTTTCAATCCCAAATATACAGCCGCTACCTCCCAAAACCGCACGATTCAAATGCTTTTCAAGAAGCGTTTCACGTCGCCAAGCTCCAAGCGATCATCGCAATCTGTTCGACGATTCCAGGCTACTATGCGACGGTCTACTTCATCGATCGCGTCGGGAGAGTGAAAATCCAGATAATGGGCTTTCTGTTCATGGCCATAGGCCTGTTTTCCATTGGAATTCCTTACAAAATTTACTGGCGCGAAAATACTAACATAGGTTTCATGATCCTGTACGGCCTGACCTTTTTTTCCTTCAATTTTGGTCCCAATACCACAACTTTCATTGTCCCTGCTGAGCTTTTCCCCGCGAGATTTCGATCGACGTGCCATGGAATTTCAGGTGCTGCTGGGAAAATCGGAGCGATCATTGGGTCGGTCGGGTTTCTATGGGCTTCGCATGGTGAGAAAGAGAATGGTTATAGCAAAGGGATTGGAATGACGGCGTCGTTGGTGATGCTTGGTGGAGTTTGTATTTTTGGGATGATTATTACCTACTTTTTCACGCGGGAGACTATGGGGAGATCGTTGGAGGAGAATGAGAACGAAGATGATCAGATCAACGGTGTGTGTTTCTTCCGGTGCATTGCAGATCCATGTACTGAATTGCAATCACCCGGAAATATATAATGCTTAGTCATGTCGGTGCCTGTTTCTTGTGTTGCTTGGTGTACGTGTGTTTATCTTTCTTGTCTTAATGGTTTGTAATTAGGTTGTGCATTGTGAGAGACATATGATATTAGCTAGGGACTATTAATTAGTCCAATTCGTTTCATCACAAGAAAGTTTACTTCTTTCTCTGTGTGTATGTGATAGATCTATCATGTACGTGCATATATATGCTAAAAATAAATGAAAGCTGTTTGTGATTTAACGCCGGTGATTACATATTAAAAAGTTACAAAAAATGTACCATATAATAAGTTAAAGGGAAAATTTTTAAAGTACCCACTATGGATAGTGGATAGTGGGTACTCTTTTTTACCCACCAACATAACAAAACTCTTTTCTACCCAAATTGACAAAATTGCCCCTGCTTTTAAGTTGGGTTTTTTGAATTTTGAAACTGAAGTCATTATTATACCCATTAAAAACCGTATAGAAACCGTGTATAAACATTTACATATCCTCCCTCATGTTCGAAATAGATATGTATTAGAAATCTATGAAGTTTAGTTCATAATTTTCGAAATCTATTTGTGAATGTTCGAATATATGTATAAAATACTTGATAATGTGAAATATTTGAGTTTAGTTGTTAAAATGTTCGAAATAGATGAAGTATTTTGGGTTAGTATTCGAAAATGGGGTATATTTTTTCGGCTATGGCACGATTAGATGAGGAAGACGAAGAGGCACGATATGGTGCCATATCGTGCCTATATCGTGCCGCAGGGTTATTTTGGCACGATATCGTGCCACATGGTTAATTGGGCATGATATCGTGTCGCAGGGTTAATTGGGCACGATATCGTGTCGTAGGGTTATTTAGGGTTATATGAAATCGTGCCTATATCGTGTTAGCACTTCATATTGTTAGTATACTGCCTGTTCTTTCACATATCTTGTAAATATATTGGTTTTGAACAATTTAAACAAGGTTAAGTAACTAAGAGGAGAAGCAACATTACCTTGTTATTCGATTTTTTGGTGTGATTTTGGTTACGAAAGAACACAAAAAGTATTTCTTGATATTTTGTGAAGAAGAAGAAGAGAGAGGAAAAATGAAGAGCAAATGAGGGCAAATCGTATGTATGTATATATTTAACAAGAACCTACTTTAAAGGCTTGCATTTAAAGCCTCAAGGGTACTGTGGTAAAAGAACCCCAAAAGTGGGTAGAAAACTATGTTTTTTATCCTACATGTCAAAAAAGTCTCTCTCCTATCCCAAGTGGTAAATCCCACCATTTGCTCATAAGTTAAAGTTAATTACAAACAATACTCTGGAGTACAGTCGCCCAACTATCTTTCAGAAATTCCAAATATCTATCTGTCATTTCTGAAAGATAACGGGTGTTTTTTTAGTGGAAATGATACAAAATAGTCATTTACAAAATGTAAAGATGAATAATAACCATCTTTTGTAGACACATCATTTTTAACCATATTGGGGTGTAAAATGACATTCATACCATTCTAGCATATTTGTTTGATATTTGGATTATTTCTCTCTCTCTCACTTATATCTATGTATCCTCTCACTCTTTCTTTCAAAATTTTAAAAAAACCAAACATGTATTTTTCGTTTTTAAATATGCAATATGGGTGTTGAATTATAGATATCGAAAAGATGATTAATTTGATATATTTATACATGCAAAACGGATTTAAAAGGAAAACGTTATGTGAATTCAAAGTTTTTTGGAGAAGATTAAACAGTAACTCTAATAGGATATCGAGTTATTGCTGGTTTGACTAACGTCTACTATCTATTGTTAAAATCTCGATATCGAGTTATGTAACTAGATATATTATCCCAATTATTGGGTATCCAGTTATATTTAACTCGATAGACGTATTATATCATTATCTTCACATTTCTTCACATTACTCGATATCGAGTTACATGAACTCGCAATCCAAAAGTAATTGGATTGCAAGTTACAAGTAACTCAACTTCGAGTTACATTGAACTCGAAATCGAGTTACTTGTGGATTGCGAGTTACAGGGATACATCGTCTTCTTCCCCAAGCCACTTTCCGCCATTAACAACATCCCAAGCTCATCCACCAACACCAAATCCATATAAAATCCTAGAATTTCTACAAAATCTACAAAAAATCCAAACAACTATAGACTAAATAAATCAACAAAAAAACATGAAATTAACAAAAAAACTATAGAGGTCGATGCGGTCGCCATCGTCCAAGTCGCCGGTTCCGAATTTTTGGGGGGTCACTGTGTGCTTTTTGAGTGTTTGGTTATGTTGTGATTCAAAACATGAGTTGTAAAACTACTAAAGGGCAGCTATGTCATTTCCCACCCAAAAATGGCTAAAAAAGATGTGTTTGAAAAAGATGGCTAAAAAAGATTTTCAATTGGCCAAAAAGGCTAAAAAAACCCACTGTTTTTTTTAATTTAGGGATAATTACAAAAAGTACCCCTGAGGTTTGACCTAATTACAAAAAAACCCAGCTAACTTAAAAACTTACAAAAAGTATCCCTGAGGTTTGAAATATATTTCAAAAACCCCCTTCATATTTGTAAAATCATTGCAGATTACCCCTTAATTTTAACACTAAATCAAACCTCAGGGGTACTTTTTGTAAGTTTTAAAGTTAGCTGAGTTTTTTTGTAATTAGGTCAAACCTCAGGGGTACATTTTGTAACTATCCCTTTAATTTAAGTAGGCTAAATCTCACCCAGGAGCAACGCCAATCCTATGGTTTTCATAGCTCGAGGCGACATAAATTTGAACCATAAACGAATCTTTTTTAAGAGACTACTAATTGTTAAATTAACTTGTAAAAATATCGTAAATATAAGCCAATTAAAAAGGCCACATTCATATATATCGACAAGGCCCCATTCATATAAATCGACAAGTTCATAATGTTAGAAATCATTTAATGTGGAAATGGGCGGAAGTGCCCACATTGGATACCCTAAATTGCTTTCGAACCTCAGAGGAATAAATCATCTTTTCTTATCATCTTTTCTACTCATTTTTGGCGTTCTTTTACTATAATACCCTTACTTAGCGCATCAAAACTAAGTTCTTTTCTTCTATTTCTTTAATTTAAAATTTCTAAGATCTAGAAATCTGCTCTATTTCTTTTCTCTTCAATCTGTGTTCGTAAATCAGTGGAAGTGCAAGGACTCGACTCAACTTAAGCTTTTTGGAGGTAATGTATCTCTTTCGTCAAATTAATCTAGACAGTAAGATGAAAGTGTGTGAGTGAGTGAATAGTGAAATTTGTGGGAGGGTGTATAATAACGATTAATTTTTTTGTGAAAAGATGTGTAGATGTGATTGATATGAGAAAAAAATGAGAAAAAGTAAAAGTGAGAGAATATTATATTTTTTTGAAAATTTTCATAAACAATCGCATGTTTGGTCAAAAACAATTCTCCAGCGGAATGAAAATGGAATCCCTCCCACATGTAATTGCAGCTTAAAACTTTTAAATTACATATATATTATTCATGTTATGGTTCATATGCACGGACTATGGAGGTTGTAACACGATACAAGTATCAGAAGTCAGCTTCGAACTAGGGTTTTCACGGGAAATTGCGGATTGCGATAAAGCTTAATTGAGGCGCAGGCGGAGATCTTGGATTGTGCAGCGGAGGAGCAATAATTGATTCCAATTGTATGGATGACTTAGGAATGAGAGAAAAGCCATATCTTGTGGATAGTAAAGAAATCAACGAGATGATGGAGTTGTTAGATAAATGTTTTATCATGATTTTGATGATTTAGTTTAACTGAGTTTTTACACCAAAACAATGTCCCTAAATGTTGTCCAAATACTCCCAATTAATTTTAGATATTTTTACTAATTTTTTTGGGCCAGGTCGACCAGTGCCTGCAAGTTTGCCAAACTTCAGACTCGTTTCTGTATTGATATTTTGGGAAGGCAACCGGTCCAACAGGGGGTCGACCGGTCGGACCCCCCATCGATCGGTCCCCCTGTGTAAAATAGTGCGATCTATATTTAAATTTCTATCTATACGCGACCGGTCGCCATATGTTCTTTGACAGCAAAATTCAAACCGTTGGACAACCATTATCAGCTAGATTTACTTTATCAATTTTGTACATTATTTCTACATCTTGTGATCTTCTTTTTGTAGACAAAATTGAAGATGGAGGAGCCTATGTTGGAGATCCAATCTTGAAGACTCTCCTATAAATAGAGGAAGATTTGAAGCAAACAATACAACACCACAAGCAAACAATACAACAAGAAAATCAGCAAATTTCTCTAAGTCTTCATTTTCATTATTCTTGTTGTAATAGCCTAAGTTCTTGCACTTGCACAATCTTGAGGTCTAGGCTTTTTATTCTTGATTACACTTGCACTCAAAGTTTGTATACTTCATTTATTGAGTTGTAATCTTGAATTTTTCTATCATCCAAAACAAGATATCCTTGTTAGTGTTCTCGTGGTAAGAACACACTTGGGTGATCTTAGGTGTTGAAGGGTGTGGTACTCTTCATAAGTGTTGAAGGAAGATTATTGTAATCTCCTTGAAGGTGTTGTAAGAAGATTGTGGTAATCGTCAAAGGTGGTGTTGTGTTAATTGTGGTAATTAATAAAATCTTTTTTGTTTTTGAAATCCATCCCGGAGATACTGGGGTGGTAGAGGATTAGGCCCTAGGTGGGTTGAACCTCTATAAATCGACGAGTGTTGTTTATTTTCCGCACTTACATTCTTGTCATTTATTTGTTCATTCAAAAAAGAGGGCGATTTGCAAAAAATCGGCATAATCTATTCACCTTCCCTCTAGATTATCGTAGCCACTTGGACTAACAAGTGGTATCAAAGCCAAACTCTTTGGCTAGCTCGTTCCGAGTAAAGAGGAAAGATCCATGGCTACGAATGAAGCTTATCTCACCACCGGTGCCTCCACCAACAAGCCACCACTATTCGACGCCAACAACTACGCATTTTGGAAAGACCGTATGGAGTGCTTTCTACAAGCATGCGGGTTCGACATTTGGAATGTGGTCATTGAAGGAGTTGCTCAACCAACCAAGAAATTGGAGGATGGCACCTCGGCTCCTAAATCTTTCAAGGAGTTCGATGAAAATGACAAGAAGGCTTTCTCTCTAAATGGTAAGGCCTTAAATATTTTGCATTGCTCTCTTACCGCCACCGAGTATAATCGCATAAGAGGCATAAGGTCGGCACATGAAGTTTGAGAAAAATTGGAGACAATATATGAAGGGACAAAGAAGGTCAAACAAGCAAGAAAAACCATGCTTGTTAAAGACTTTGAAAACTTCAACATGCATGATGGTGAAAGCATCTCAAAAATGGTGGAAAGGCTTGACAACATTACCAATCCTCTTGTGGCCCTCGGTAAAGTCATCTCTGAAGAAGACAAGGTGACTAAGGTATTGAATGCACTTCCCGGCTCATGGTCCAAAAAGGTGACGGTAGTCACGGAGGCACAAAATCTTGAGACACTCAAGTTCGACGAGCTCATCGGGAATCTCTTCATCTACGAAGTCTATCTCAAGGAGAGGAAAAATTCCAAACCATCCATCAATCAATCGGGTATGCAAAATATTCCTAAAGGTCTTGCATTTTCTTCTAATAATGCATACTATGATAATGATGAGGATGATGAGGAGACGGCCGCACTTGTTCGTAAATTTGCAAAATTTGTGAATAAAAATAAGGTGAGAAAACCGAGAGGCAACTCGTGTTTTAAATGCGGAGAATTCGGGCACTTCATAGCCGATTGCCCAAAACTCGACGAGGAGGAACAAAAGAAGAAAAAGCCTTTTCGGAAAAAGAAGGCTCTAAATACGGATGTCAAAACTTGGGATGAACTACTTGCCACATCCTATGAGGAAGGAGAAACCGAACATGGTCTTATGGCCATAGACGACGAAAACAACGAGGTACGCTCTAATGCTTCATCTTCTTCCTTAGTTGATGAATGACAATGTGATTTTGATGAATTACAAAATGAGTTTCAAAATTTGATTGTTAAATACAAAACTTTAAAAAAGGAGCATAAAGAGCTTAAATTAGAAAAGGATAAATTGTTTAATTCTTATGAATCTCTTGATAAAGCTCATGCTATTACTCTTACTAAAGTCCGTACTCTTGAAACCGAAAAACAAACGCTCACAAGTGATCTTCAATGTTTGAAAAAGGATGTGCATCGTTTTAATTTAAGTACGGATAAGGTTACAAAAATTTTAGATGCACAAAGAGGTGAGCATTCTAAATTAGGACTTGGCTATAAACCTTTTCAAACTCTTTCAAAGAAAAAAAACCAAGGTCCGACTTTTGTACGTGCTAGTAGTGCCCATGATCTTATTGTTAGATAAATGTTTTTATCATGATTTTGATGATTATGTTCGATTTTGTTCAAATGAGTTTTTAAACCAAAACAATGTCCCTAAATGTTGTCTAAATACTTCCGATCAACTTAAAATATTTTTACTATTTTTCGGAGTATTTCTTGGAGTTTATTTTCAATAAAAAAATGGACAACACATTTGTTTCAGTCGACCGGCCGCCTCTATAGGGCAACCCGCACTGAGTTGAGTGAGAAACAGAAAATGGGGCGTAAGAAAAATAGGGCGGGGTGACCGGTCGACCAAGTGGGCGGCCGGTGCGGTCGACCGGTCGGCCGGGCGGGCGACATCTGTACACAGGAGTTGGATTTTTCGTTCAGACTTCTCTGTTTAAGTAAATTCTTCAAGGGCAACCAGTCCATACTAAGGCGGCGACCGGTCGCACCCCTTCGATCGGTCCCCCAATGTAAAAATTTGCGAATTCAATTTCAATCTTATCTCTGCACCGGTCGAACCCTTGTTTATCAAAAAATATCCGTTGCGTTTTGACAACTTTTCCTTATTTTGTGGGGTTGATTTCTAACAGCCATATTGATCATTTTAAATGGTTTCTTTTGCAGCAAATCACTCCCCAAGGAGGAGCCAATGTCGGAAATGAAAGCCAAGTCCTCTCCTATAAATAGAGGCTTCATTCAAGCAACAAGACACAACACAATATACAAGCAAAGAGCAATTGAGCAAACACTTTCATATATCTTGTTGTATTAGCCTAAGCACTTTCACTTGCACTTATTTGAGGTCTAGGCTTTCAATTCTTGATTACACTTGTACTCATATTGTATCAATCATTATTGAGTTGTAATCTTGATTTTGGTCATCATTCAACACAAGACATCCTTGTGAGTATTCTTGTGGTAAGAATACACTTGGGTGATCTAGGTGATAGGTGTTTGAAGGTTGTGGTAATCTTCAAAGGTGTTGTAAGAGGGTTGTGGTAATCCTCGAGGTGGTGAAAGAGGGTTGTGGTAATCCTCAAGGTGTTGTATTAATTTTTGGTAAATTAATAAAACCTTTTTTTTTTTTTTGAAATCCATCCCGAGATATCTTTGGGGGTAGAGGATTAGGCCCTAGGTGGGTTAAACCTCTTTAAATCAACAAGTGTTGTTTATTTTCCGCATTTACATTCTAGTCATTTACTTGTTGTTTTGAAAAAAAGGGTGATTTGCGAAAAATCGGCATAATCTATTCACCCCCTCTAGATTATTGTAGCCACTGGACTAACAAGTGGTGTGAGCCAAACTCTTTTGCTAGCTGCGTTCCGAGTAAAGAGGAAAGATCCATGGCTACAAATGATTCTCATCTCACCACCGGCGCCTCCACCAATAAGCCACCACTATTCGACGCCAACAACTACGCATTTTGGAAAGACTGTATGAAGTGCTTCCTACAAGGGTGCGGGTTCGACATTTGGAATGTGGTCATCGAAGGATTTGATCAACCAACAAAGAAATCGGAGGATGGCACCTTGGCTCCTAAACCTTTCAAGGAGTTTGATGAAAACGACAAAAAGGCTTTCTCTCTAAACGGTAAGGCCTTAAATATTTTGCATTGTTCTCTTACCGCCACCGAGTACAATCGCATAAGAGGCATAAGGTCGGCACATGAGGTTTGGGAAAAATTGGAGACAATCTATGAAGGGACTAAGAAAGTCAAGCAAGCAAGAAAGACCATGCTTGTTAAAGACTTCGAAAACTTTAACATGTATGATGGCGAAAGCATCTCCAAGATGGTGGAAAGGCTTGACAATATTGTCAATCCTCTTGTGGCCCTCGGCAAAGTCATCTCCGAAGAAGACAAGGTGACCAAGGTATTGAATGCACTTCCCGGCTCATGGTCCGAAAAAGTAACGGCAATCACGGAGGCACAAAATCTTGAGACACTCAAGTTTGATGAGCTTATTGGAAATCTACTCATCTATGAAGTCTATCTCAAGGAGAGGAAAAATTCCAAATCATCCACAAATCAATCGGGTATGCAAATTATTCCTAAAGGTCTTGCTTCTTCTTCTAATAATGCATATTATGATAATGATGATGATGATGAGGAGACGGCCGCACTTGTTCGAAAATTTGCAAAATTTGTAAATAAAAATAAAGCAAGAAAACCAAGAGATAATGCTTGCTTTAAATGCGGAAAACCCGGGCACTTCATTGCCGATTGCTCGAAGCTCGATGAAGAGGAGCAAAAGAAAAAGAAGCCTTTCACAAAAAAGAAGGCTCTAAATGCGGAAGTCAAAACATGGGATGAACTACTCGAAACAACCGATGAGGAAGGAGAAACCGAACACGGTCTCATGGCTATAGACGATGAAAACAATGAGGTACACTCAAATTCTTCTACTTCCTCCATAGTTGATGACTTGCAATGTGATTTTGATGAATTGCAAATTGAGTTTCAAAATTTAATCGTTAAATACAAAAATTTGAAAAAGGAGCATAAGGAGATTAAGGTTGAAAAGGAAAAATTATTTACCTCTTATGAATCTCTAGACAAAGCTCATGCTCTTACTCTTACTAGAATTCATTCTCTTGAAACCGAAAAGGAATTGCTCACAAAAGATATTGAATGTTTGAAAAATGATGTGCATCGTTTCAACATAAGTACGGATAAAGTTACAAAAATTTAGATGCACAAAGAGGTGAGCATTCCAAATCGGGACTTGGTTATAAGCCATTTCAAAGTGTTTTTAAGAAAAATAACCAAGGTCCGACTTTTGTACGTGCTAATAATTATAATACTCCTACTTGTTTCTATTGTGGCAAAGTTGGACATTATGCTAATAATTGCAAATTGAGAAATAGCTCAAGACATGTTTGGAGACCCAAAGGTCTCAAGACTAACCCCCATGGACCCCAAAATTATAGGGTACCTAAAAGAAATTCTTTTGTAGGTAATAGGGGCTATAACCACAATGGAAGATTCAAAATGGCTCGTTGACAATGGGGATGTTCACGACATATGACCGGGAGGAAAGAACTTTTTACCAACATCAAGCTCCAAGAAGAGGGTATGGTCATGTTCGGCAATGGCAAAGGAAAAATTCTTGGAAATGGAGAAATTGGTAACTCTTCTTTCTCTCTTAGTAATGTTCTATTAGTTGAAGGGCTTAAGTTTAATTTGATAAGTGTTAGCCAACTTTGTGATTCAAAATATGATGTTTCCTTTAATAAAGAAAAATGCCTTATACTTAAAAATGGTGAAATTATTTGTGAAGCAAATAGAAAAGGCAATCTTTACAAAATTTGTACAAGTGATTTGGTTAGTCAAAATGTTTCTTGTTTAGTCGCCAATAATGATTTAACTAGTTTATGGCATAGGCGACTTGGACATGTTGGATACAAGAATTTGAAAAATATTTACAAAAACCAACATGTGAAAGGACTACCCAAATTGAATTTTGAAAATCTTGGCTTATGTGACACTTATCAAAAGAACAAATTAGTTAAGAGTGGTTTTAAGCCCAAAAATGAAATTTCCACAACCAAACCCCTACAAATGCTTCACCTTGATTTGTACGGGGATATTGGTACTGCTAGTCTAAGTGGAAAACATTACACTTTTTTATCGTCGATGATTTTTCTAGATATACTTGGGCTCTTTTTCTTACCAATAAAAGCGATGCCGTTAATGAGTTTGTTAAGTTGTGTAGACTTATTGAGAATGAAAAAGAAGATACTATCAAGTCTATTCGAGCGATCGAGGGAGAATTTGACGGTGAATTTAGAGTGTTTTGTGAAACCAAAGGATATGCTCATAATTTCTCGGCTCCAAGGACACCTCAACAAAATAGAGTAGCCGAACGGAAAAATCGGACACTACAAGAAATGAGTCGGTCCATGCTCAATGAATTCTCACTTCCAAAATATTTTTGGGCCGGCCGTAAATCTTGCTTGCTATGTCATTAATCGAGTTTATATTCGTCCTAAAATGAATAAAACTCCATATGAGCTTTGGAAAGGTAAAACTCCAAATATTAGTTATTTCAAGATATTTGGTTGTAAATGCTTTATTTTGAATACCAAGGATCAATTGGACAAACTTGATCCTAAGGCCGATGAAGGGATATTTATGGGATATTCAACAAAAAGCAAAGCATATCGGGTTTACAATAAGACTAGTGGAGTTGTTGAAGAATCCATCCATGTTAAATTCAATGAAGCTTCGGAGTTGAAAGAATTCCTAATGATGAAAGTGATGAAGAGGATATTATTGAACAAATTGTTCAAATTGATGATCAACCGTCTACATCAAATGATCAACCGTCCACTTCAAATGGTCCTCAAGAAGATAAAGGTGATATCTCGGATCTTCCCGTTGCATTGAAATTTAAGGAGATCACCCAAAAGATCTTATTATTGGTGATCCCCTTGACAAAGTTATAACCCGGAGAAAATTTGCCGAGAAAGCTCTTATTTCTCAAAAAGAGCCTAAAAATGCTAAAGAGGCTATTGAGGATGAGGATTGGTTCCTAGAGATGCAAGAGGAGTTGAATCAATTTGAAAGAAATGATGTATGGGAATTGGTACCTTGTCCTCCTTCTCAAACCATTATTGGTACAAAATGGGTATTCCGGACAAACTTGATGATCAAGGCAATATTGTTCGAAATAAGGCAAGGTTAGTAGCTCGAGGGTATTGTCAAGAAGAAGATATTGACTATGATGAAACTTTTGCACCCGTAGCACGTTTAGAAGCTATTCGTATTTTACTTGCCTATTCTTGTTTTAATAATTTCAAACTTTACCAAATAGATGTTAAATCCGCCTTCTTAAATGGTATTATTCAAGAAGAAGTCTATGTAAAACAACCTCCGGGTTTGAAAATTTTTCTAGGCCTAATGATGTTTATAAACTTAAAAAGGCCTTGTATGGTTTAAAGCAAGCACCCCGTGCATGGTATGATAGACTTAGTTCTTTTCTTTTACAAAATGGTTTTATAAGAGGTAAAGTTGATACAACTCTATTTGTTTTTGAAAAAGGGCAAGATTGTTTACTTGTGCAAATATATGTTGATGATATTATCTTTGGTGCAACTAATGATTCTTTGTGCAAGAAATTTTCTAAGTTAATGCAAGGAGAATTCGAGATGAGTATGATGGGGAGCTTAACTTCTTCTTGGACTTCAAATTAAGCAATGTCAAGAAGGTATTTATATTTCGCAATCAAAGTATACAAAAGAACTTTTGAAAAAGTTCGGCATTGAAGAAGGAAGAACCGTCTCTACTCCTATGGCAACAAATGTCAAAATTGACAAAGATGAGAAAGGCAAGTCCGTGGATGAATCAAAGTATCGAGGTATGATTGGTAGTTTACTTTATTTAACCGCTAGTAGACCGGACATTCTTCATGCCGTATGCCTATGTGCTCGTTTTCAAAGCAATCCCAAAGAATCTCACATGAGTGCCGTTAAAAGGATTTTTCGATATTTGAAAGGCACCATTCAATATGGTTTATTTTATCCAAAGAATGAAAATTTTTCTCTTAAAGGTTATAGTCATTCGGATTATGCGGGAAATATTGATGATCGGAAAAGTACTTCCTGATCATGTCAATTTTTAGCGATTGCCTAGTTTCTTGGTTTTCAAAGAAGCAAAATCGTGTTTCTCTTTTCAACGGCCGAAGCTGAATATATTTCCGCCGCATTTTGTTGTACTCAACTTCTTTGGATGAAACAAACCTTAGCGGATTACAAATGCTCTTTTGAAAATGTACCTATATTTTGTGATAATATATCCGCTATAAATATTGCTCAAAATCCGGTTCATCATAACCGTACTAAACATATTGAGATTCGACATCATTTTCTAAGGGATTGTGTTTCAAAACGTAAAATTGAGATATCTTTTGTACCATCTTAAGATCAATTAGCGGATATTTTTACAAAACCGCTATCTTCCGAGACTTTTTCATCAATACGAGCTCGGTTAGGCATAATGCATATTGAATGAAGCTTGCGTTTGCTTTTTACATGTTTTTAAAACTTAGGGGCGAAAAATCGGATTTTTGGTTGAAAATTCGGATTTTGGTAAAACTGACAAGACAGTGAGCAGAAGGAGTTGAGGGCAACCGGTCGCCCTCAACCTCGACCCGGTCGCCCTAAGCTATATTTTAGCTTCTAAACGTTAAATGTTTGGCATTCTTCATTTTAACATTTTTTGGCCATTTTTCGTCCCTTTGCCAAATTCACTCTAATTTCATTAAAAATGGTTTTCATGCATATTTTACACAACATGGACATTATATAGCATGATCATCATCATTATGGCTCACCCTTTCCGATCTAATGGTAAGAATTTCTCTTCTTTTGCTCAATTGGGTTGAACCCTTGAGTTTTCGAGTTACTTGAAAATTTTTGATGTAATTTTCGTGTGATCATGATGAGCTTAGTTGTTATGTTGTTATGTATGATGATTGACTTGAATTGATGTTGAAAATTTTTGGCTTGAACCATTTACAAAGGTTATATACAACCTCTTTTACTTTTCACGCACACAAAGTGTTCGATAAAATGTCGCAATGATAATTTCAACTTCTACATGATTCTCTTGCTTTCAAAAGTCTTCTATTATTATTGAGATCATGTTTTGGCCAACAAAACGAGCGTATGAACTCTTCATGTTACATTTCTCCCATTTTCCTTGGATTTTTAGCACATATTGCTCAATGGTTGATAAACCGTCTCTTTTGCGCACTTTGATATGATTGTATGATGCTTTTATCTTCCTAACACTCTTTTTGATGATTCCAAAGGGGGAGAAACATGACATTGGCTTGTTAGCCAAAAGAAGCTATTAAAAGCTCGCAATAAAAGCTATAAGCGATGGCTTTCTAAAGCCAAGAATACCTAGTCCATGGCCTGGATTATGGACTCAATTGCAAAAGATTATAAGTATTGTGACAGGGGGAGCTTCTTAGCTCATGATGCATTCTATATAAGCTTGTTATAGCTTGTGCTTCTTACTTATAAAAATCGTTTGTTGATATGCTCATAAATAGGGGGAGCTTTGTATGAAATACCTCTAACGGATAGTTTACTTGTAAAACCGAAAATTTTATTCGTTTTTCAAATCGTCCTCAAAAGAAAATTGTTTTGGTTTGTAATCATCAAAAAGGGGGAGTTTGTTAGATAAATGTTTTTATCATGATTTTGATGATTATGTTCGATTTTGTTCAAATGAGTTTTTAAACCAAAACAATGTCCCTAAATGTTGTCTAAATACTTCCGATCAACTTAAAATGTTTTTACTATTTTTCGGAGTATTTCTTGGAGTTTATTTTCAATAAAAAATTGGACAACACATTTGTTTCAGGCTCGATCGGTCGCCCTATAGGGCAACCCGTACCTGAGTTGAGTGAGAAACAAAAATGGGGCGTAAGAAAAATAGGGCGGGCGACCGGCCGACCAGGTGGGGCGAAGTGGCGCGGTCGGCCGTCGACCGGCGGCCGACCAGACACAGGAGTTGAATTTTTCGTTCCAGACTTCTCTGTTTCGTAAATTCTTCAAGGCAACAACCGTCACTAAAGAAGGCGACCGGTCGCACCCCCCCTCGACCGGTCCCCCTGTGTAAAAATTCGCAGAATTCAATTTCAATCTTATCTCTGCTTGCGACCGGTCGAACCCCTTGTTTATCGCAAACTACTATCCGCGTTTTGCACAACTTTTCCTTATTTTGTGGGATTGATTTCTAACAGCTATATTGATCATTTTAAATGGTTTCTTTTGCAGAAAATCATTCCTCAAGGAGAGCCAATGTCCGGAAATGAAAGCCAAGTCCTATCCTATAAATAGAGGCTTCATTCAAGCAACAAGACACAACACAATATACAAGCAAAGAGCAATTGAGCAAACACTTTCATATATCTTGTTGTATTAGCCTAAGCACTTTCACTTGCACTTATTTGAGGTCTAGGCTTTCAATTCTTGATTACACTTGTACTCATATTGTATCAATCATTATTGAGTTGTAATCTTGATTTTGGTCATCATTCAACACAAGACATCCTTGTGAGTATTCTTGTGGTAAGAATACACTTGGGTGATCTAGGTGATAGGTGTTTGAAGGTTGTGGTAATCTTCAAAGGTGTTGTAAGAGGGTTGTGGTAATCCTCAAGGTGGTGAAAGAGGGTTGTGGTAATCCTCAAGGTGTTGTATTAATTTTTGGTAAATTAATAAAACCCTTTTTTCTTTTTGAAATCCATCCCGGAGATACTGGGGTGGTGGAGGATTAGGCCCTAGGTGGGTTGAACCTCTTTAAATCAACGAGTGTTGTTTATTTTCCGCATTTACATTCTAGTCATTTACTTGTTGTTTTGAAAAAAGGGTGATTTGCGAAAAATCGGCATAATCTATTCACCCCCCTCTAGATTATTGTAGCCACTTGGACTAACACTTATTTGTTTTTATTGTCCTAAAGTTGGTCACTATGTTAGTCATTGCAAATTGAAGAACAATTTTAGCTTTGTTTGGAGACCCAAAAGTCTCAAGGCTAACCCCCATGGACCCTTAAACTATAGGGTACCTAAAAATAATTCTTTTGTAGGTCATAGGGGCTATAACAACTATGGAGGATTCAAAATGGCTCGTGGACAGCGGGTGTTCACGCCATATGACCGGAAAGAGAGAACTTTTTACCAACATCAAGCTCCAAGAAGAGGGTATTGTCATGTTCGACAATGGCCAAGGAAGAATTCTTGGAAATGGAGAAATTGGTAACTCTTCTTTCTCTCTTAGTAATGTTCGTTTAGTAGAAGGGCTTAAGTTCAATTTGATAAGTGTTAGCCAACTTTGTGATTCAAATTATAATGTTGTTTTCAATAAAGAAAAATGCCTTATTTCCAAAAATGATAAAATTATTTGTGAAGCAAATAGAAAAGGCAATCTTTACAAAATTTGTACAAGTGATTTGGTTAGTCAAAATGTTTCTTGTCTTGTCGCCAATAATGATTTAACTAGTTTATGGCATAGGCGACTTGGACATATTGGATATAAAAATTTGCAAACTATTTACAAAAACCAACATGTAAAAGGACTACCCAAATTGAATTTTGAAAATCTTGGCTTATGTGACACTTGTCAAAAGAACAAATTAGTTAAGAGTACTTTTAAGCCCAAAAATGAAATTTCCACGACCAAGCCTCTACAACTTCTTCATTTAGATTCGTATGGGGATATTGGTACGGCAAGTCTAAGTGGGAAATATTACACTTTTGTTATAGTTGATGATTTTTCTAGATATACTTGGGCTCTTTTTCTTGCAAATAAAAGCGATGTCGTTAATGAGTTTGTTAAGTTGTGTAGACTTATTGAGAATGAAAAGGAAGATACTATTAAGTCTATTCGAAGTGATCGAGGTGGGGAATTCGGTGGAGAATTTAGAGTCTTTTGTGAATCCAAGGGATATGGTCACAATTTTTCGGCTCCAAGGACACCTCAACAAAATAGAGTAGCCGAAAGGAAGAATCAGACACTTCAAGAAATGAGTCGGTCCATGCTCAATGAATTTTCACTTCCAAATTATTTTTGGGCCGAAGCCGTAAGTACCGCTTGCTATGTCATTAATCGAGTTTATATTCGTCCTAAAATGAATAAAACTCCATATGAGCTTTGGAAAGGAAGAACTCCAAATATTAGTTATTTCAAAATATTTGGATGTAAGTGTTTTATTTTGAATACTAAGGATCAATTGGACAAACTTGATCCTAAGGACGATGAAGGAATATTTATGGGGTATTCAACCAAGAGCAAAGCATATCGGGTTTACAATAAGACTAGTGGGGTTGTTGAAGAATCCATCCATGTCAAATTCAATGAAGCTTTGGATGTTGAAAGGATACCCAATAATGATAGATATGATGAGGATGTTATTGAACCAATTGTTCAAGATGATGCTCAAAATGATCAACCTTCAAGCTCAAATGTTCCTCAAGAATACAAAGGTGATACTTCGGATCTTCCCGTAGCATTAAAATTTAAGGGAGATCACCCAAAAGATCTTATTATTGGTGATCCTCTTGATAAAGTAATGACTCGAGGAAAATTTGCAAAGAAAGCTCTTATATCTCAAAAAGAGCCTAAAAATGCTAAGGAAGCTATTGAAGATGAGGATTGGTTTTTAGAAATGCAAGAGGAGTTGAATCAATTTGAAAGGAATGATGTATGGGAACTAGTACCTTGTCCTCCATCTCAAACAATTATTGGTACAAAATGAGTATTTCGGAACAAGCTCGATGACCAAGGCAATATTGTTCGAAACAAAGCAAGGTTAGTAGCTCAAGGTTATTGTCAAGAATAATGTATTGATTATGATGAAACATTTGCACCCGTAGCACGTTTAGAAACTATTCGTATTTTACATGCCTATCCTTGTTTTAAAAATTTCAAGCTTTACCAAATGGATGTAAAATCCGCATTTTTAAATGGTCTTATTCAAGAAGAAGTCTATGTAAAACAACCTCCGGGCTTTGAAAATTTTTCTAGGCCTAATGATGTTTATAAACTTAAAAAGGCCTTGTGTGGTTTGAAACAAGCGCCCCGTGCATGGTATGATAGACTTAGCTCTTTTCTTTTGCAAAATAGTTTTACAAGAGGTAAAGTTGATACTACTCTCTTTGTTTTTGAAAAGGGGCAAGATTTCTTATTAGTGCAAATTTATGTTGATGATATTATTTTTGGTGATACTAATGAATCCTTGTGCAAGAAAGTTTCTAAGTTAATGCAAGGTGAATTTGAAATGAGCATGATGGGGGAGCTCAACTTCTTCCTTGGACTTCAAATTAAGCAATGTCAAGAAGGAATTTATATTTCGCAATCAAAATATACAAAAAAGCTTTTGAAGAAGTTCGGAATTGAAGAAGAAAGAACCGTCTCTACCCCAATGGCAACAAATGTCAAGATTTACAAAGATAAAAAGGCAAGCCGGTTGATGAATCCAAGTATCGAGGTATGATTGGTAGTTTACTTTATTTAACCGCAAGTAGACCAGATATTCTTCATGCCGTATGCCTATGTGCTCGTTTTCAAAGCAATCCCAAAGAATCTCATATGAGTGCCGTTAAAAGAATTTTTTGATATTTGAAAGGCACTATTCAATATGGTTTATTTTATCCAAAGAATGAAATTTTTTCTCTTAAAGGTTATATTGATTTGGATTATGCAGGAAATATTGATGATCGTAAAAGTACTTCCGGATCATGTCAATTTTTAGGCGATTGCCTAGTTTCTTGGTTTTCAAAGAAACAAAACTGTGTTTCACTTTCAACGGCCGAAGCCGAATACATTTCCGCGGCCTTTTGTTGTACTCAATTACTTTGGATGAAACAAACTTTAGCGGATTACAAATGTTCTTTTGAAAGTGTTCCTATCTTTTGTGATAACATATCCGCTATAAATATTGCTCAAAACCCGGTTCATCATAACCGTACTAAACATATTGAGATTCGACATCATTTTCTAAGGGATTGTGTTTCAAAACGAAAAATTGAGATATCTTTTGTTCCATCTCAAGATCAATTGGCGGATATCTTTACAAAACCGCTATCTTCCGAGACTTTTGCCTCAATACGAGCTCGGTTAGGAATAATGCATATTGAATAAGGTATATGATTGCAATTTGCATGTTTTTAAAACTTAGGGGTGAAAAATCGGATTTTTGGTGTAAAATTCGGACAAAAAACAGAACTGGTGCTCAGGCACCGGTCGACCAGGTATAGGGATCGGTCGCCCTCACCATCGACCGGTCGCTCCTGCTGATTTCAGCCTTAAAAATGTTTATGTCCTTTCATTTCGTCATTTTGGCTATTTTCTTCCAAAATCGAACCCCTTCGCATTTTTCACTCAAATTCACTCAAAATGATTTTCTTCTTATAAAATCTATATTTTTGAGTTTATGTAACTTCTATTTCATCCATATCATCCTACTTCTCCGATCAATTGGTAAGAATTTCTCCTTTTATCTCAATTGGGTTGAACCCTTGAGAATGTGCTTGTACCTTGCTATTTTGATGAAATTCTTGTATTAGTATATTGCATATGATGATTATTGATGGATGAATATTGTTATACTGTAATTGGTGATGAAAATTTTTGGCTTAAATGATTTATAAAGGCGTTATATATCTCTTGTTTTATTCGACGCACGCCAAGTGTTCGACAAAATGTTTCAATGAAAAATTCATCACCTACATGATTCTCTTGATTTTAAAAGTCTTATAAGTTTATAGAGATCATGTTTTTATCAATAAAATGAGCTTTTGCAAATCAAATGAGCAACTTTTCCCTTTTTATTTGGAATTTAAGCTTCAATATTCAAAATGCTCGATAAATCGATTAAATTGCGCACTTTGATATAATTGTATAATGTTTTTATCGTGCTAACATTCTTTTTGATGATTCCAAAAGGGGAGAAACAGGAAAAACGCTCATACGCTCAAAGAAGCAAAAATAAGCTCACAAGAAAACCTATAAGCTAGGGCTCTTAAGCTGTGAATAATACTCAGTACATGTGATGTATTATGGACTTTTATGCTTTACTAATGATGTCTATGTGACAGGGGGAGCTTTTAAGCTCATGAAATTCAAGATTTTAGCTTGTAGTTGTTTGCTTCTACTTTTTTTGTTATGCATGTTGATAGGGGGAGCTTGTGCAAAAATGATTTTGAAAAATCTTTGCTCCTATCCTTGTGTGTTTTACTTATGGTAAATCTTGCTTATAATGATTGATGTTTTTAGACTGGAATATGTGTTTTGCTTTTAAATCGATCTCCTAAAAATTGTTTTGGTTTGTAATCATCAAAAAGGGGGAGTTTGTTAGATAAATGTTTTATCATGATTTTGATGATTTTGTTTAACTGAGTTTTTACACCAAAACAATGTCCCTAAATGTTGTCCAAATACTCCCAATTGATTTAAGATGTTTTTACTAATTTTTTGGAGTATTTCTTGAAGTTTATTTTTGACAAAAATTGGACAACACTTCTATTTTGAGGTCAACCGGTCGCCCTATAGGGCATCCCGTGCCTGAATGTCGAATCTTCAAACAGAAACAAAACAGGAGGGATTTTGGGCTAAGTCGACCGGTGTGGTCGACCAGTCGACCACCCGGTCGACCGGTGCCTGCAAGTTTCCCAAACTTCAGACTCATTTATGTATTGATATTTTGAGAGGGCAACCGGTCCAACAGGGGGTCGACCAGTCGGACCCCCCGTCGACCGGTCCCCCTGTGTAAAATAGTGCGATCTATATTTAAATTTCTATCTATACGCGACCGGTCGCCCTATGTTCTTTGACAGCAAAATTCAAACCGTTGGACAACGATTATCAGCTAGATTTACTTTATCAATTTTGTACATTATTTCTACATCTTGTGATCTTCTTTTTGTAGACAAAAGTGAAGATGGAGGAGCCTATGTTGGAGATCCAATCTTGAAGACTCTCCTATAAATAGAGGAAGATTTGAAGCAAACAATACAACAACACAAGCAAACAATACAACAAGAAAATCAGCAAATTTCTCTAAGTCTTCATTTTCATTATTCTTGTTGTAATAGCCTAAGTTCTTGTACTTGCACAATCTTGAGGTCTAGGCTTTTTATTCTTGATTACACTTGCACTCAAAGTTTGTATACTTCATTTATTGAGTTGTAATCTTGAATTTTTCTATCATCCAAAATAAGATATCCTTGTTAGTGTTCTTGTGGTAAGAACACACTTGGGTGATCTTAGGGGTTGAAGGGTGTGGTACTCTTCATAGGTGTTGAAGGAAGATTGTGGTAATCTCCTTGAAGGTGTTGTAAGAAGATTGTGGTAATCTTCAAAGGTGGTGTTCTATTAATTGGGGTAATTAATAAAATCTTTTTTCTTTTTGAAATCCATCCCGGAGATACTGGGGTGGTAGAGGATTAGGCCCTAAGTGGGTTGAACCTTTATAAATTGACGAGTGTTGTTTATTTTCCGCACTTACATTCTTGTCATTTATTTGTTCATTCAAAAAAGAGGGCGATTTGCGAAAAATCGGCATAATCTATTCACCCCCCTCTAGATTATCGTAGCCACTTGGACTAACAGGAGTTGGTTGGCATGGCAACTTAGGAGAGAAGATCTCTGGAAATAGGACTTTATCTAATTCCATGGCGGAGGAAAAAATGTCTGGCCTAATTAGAACCGATGACTCAGAAAGTGAGTTTTAAAGAGAACAATTTTTTCAATATCCCTTCATTAATTGATTGTTCATGTAGATATTTCTTTGTGAAAGGATGAGTCGATGACACACCCATGATATATGAGTATTTATTTGTGGAAATGGGTCAAATTGGCCATTTCCAACTTAAAAAGATTAAAAATAGCCAACTTTATCAAACACGTCGTTTTTAGCCATTTTGGTGTATGAAATGACATTCATACCCGTTAAGCATATTACATTAGGTTATATACCTCTATTTCTCCTTTTCACTTTCACTTTCACTTTCTCTCTCTCAAGAAGTGTGATGTCTTCAGATTTCAAAGACAAAATTTTCCGGCGAATTTCCGGCGACCCATTTTTTCGATCGGAATCTCAAAATAATGTAAGCATTTTGTTCTCTAGCTCATCCTTTATTCATTTCACTATCATATTTAGTTTGAGGTTGGCTGTAGAATAGATTTGAGAACCATAGACATGAAAAAAAAATAGTTCGAAATAGCCTCGAACAACAGGCTGCAAATGTAACTCGATTTCGAGTTAGATGTAACTCGATTTTGAGTTACATGTAACTCGAATCGAGTCAGATGTAACTCGAAATCGAGTCAATCTCGAGTTACATTGTTTCGAGTTACATGTTCAGATCTGAATTTCATTGTTTTTTTTTGTCTGTTGTTGTTGGTTTCAGATGGAGGATGATAAAGTGATAATTGTCCATAGTGATTTTTGGGATGGTAGTTTCTATAGGAATGGTGAAGAAGTACTCGTTTTTACGTCGTTGTGGACAATATCATATAGTGGGTTTGTGGATATTGTTCATAACGTTGTAAATGGTGATCGGCGTTTGTTTGAATACAAATTACACTGTTTAATGCCAACTGGGGATGGTTTTGAGGTTAAGTCTTTGATTATATGTGAATGGGATCTTCGACGTGTAGCTGAGATTTTCAAAGATCCCCGAATATTTCTGACCTTGCAATAAAATGATCATGGGATGGTGGGGACTTCGTACATCAGAAATAGCAATCCACATGGTTTTATGAACCTCATGGCTGCTCAATCGTATTCATATGGTATCGGCAGTCAATTCATGCCCTTAAATCCATATAATTCTCACTACGGCATGAATTATATACATGGTCCACCACAGTGTATGCCAACCTATATGCAACATGAAGCACCCGATAATTGTCCAAGTAAATCTAGGACCTTGGAGCCTCAACCAACATTTGTGCAAAATGTAGTGCCCGGTAATTGTCCAAGTAAATCTCCTATCTTGGAGCATCAACCGAGAATCAATAATAGTGATCATGTGGATGGTGATGATGATGATGATGATGATGGTGGTGGTGGTGGTGGTGGTGGATTTAATGATGATTTTGGGCAGTTTGATGATGTTGGGAGGTACGATGATTTCGGAGGTGATGGCCATTATGATGACCAGGATTTTGTTGGTGATCAACATAACCAATTAGATGAACAATTTGTTCCCGATGACCATGAAGGGAATGACGGTGACACATCCAAGGAAGAAGATGACGATCCAGAGTACGACGTTGATAATGAACTAGTCCGTCGATTGATTTATGATCAATTTGGATGGGAAAAAGATAACTATTTTGTTCCCAATGACCGTGAAGGGAATGATGTGAACAATGATATCATAGGAGACAGTGACGAGCATGTTCTTCGGAATAGACGATTTCCAATCCATAAGGTACATCCTGTTGATGCCAACGAAGTAGATAATGAGAACGCTGATCATAAGGAGCTCCCAATGGTTAGGTGTAAATATGATTGGATGGCTCCTAGAATGTCTTATCAGTATCCCGATCCTGATTCCATTCCACAAGAACCACCTAACATTGAGCGTAACTTATTCAAAGGTGCAGTGCTTGAAAGCAAGGAAGAAATGGTAACAAAGTTGGGCTTCTACCATCTGCACCATCGTGTGGAGTATAGAACAACCCGGTTTTCGACTTCACATTACAAGGTTGATTGCAAACATAAAGGATGCACCTGCTTACGTCGTGCAAACGCTATCCAAGGAGGAAGTTGGAAGGTGACTAAATTCGAGCAACCTCATACACGTGAAGCCAACTTAAGTAGACATGCTCCTCGACAATTGCCTTCGAAGATTATTGGAGCACTGTTCGCGCCAAAACTACTAAAGGAAGGATGATCCCTTAAACCTTGGGATATTATTGTTGATTTGTCTGTTGAACACGGGATAAACATTTTGTACAACAAAGCACAACAAAACACTAAAATCACAGCATCGTGCTTACAGCTACATGCACGGTGACCACTTGCAGTCTTGGGGGGATCTTTCCTGCATTCTTGTATATGTTGAAAAAAGAGAACCCTGGTACAATTGCGCTACATGAGACTGATGATAATGATAGATTCAAGTATGTTTATATTGCTTTACATGCATCAATTAAAGGATTCAATGAGTGTTGTAGACCTGTTATTGTTGTTGATGGCATACACCTAAAGGGCAAGTTTAAAGGTGTGTTGTTTGTTGTGGTTACAAAAGACGGCAATGAACAAGTGTTTCCACTAGCATTTGGTGTGGCTGATAAGGAGAAGGATGAATCATGGGAATGGTTTATGAAGCAATTACGCAATACATATGGATGCCCTGAAAATATGCTCATTGTATCCGATCGTCATAAAAGTATTAAGAATGCGGTTGGCAGTGTATTTCCTGACGCTGTGCATGGTATATGCACATATCACTTGAGGCAAAATATCAGAAATTATCGAGGCCAACTGGTGACCTTATACCGAAAGGCTGCATACACTAATTCTCCAAAAAGATTCAAGAAGATAATGACCCTTATTCAAAATGCAAATGAAAAGGCCTACGAGGAGTTGGTTAGGGCTGGAACGAAAAGGTGGGCACATGCACGTTGTCGATTAGACGCTATGGGTTCATGACATCGAATGCAAAGAGAGGTTCTTAATGCTTTGACTTGTCCAGTCGAGGAAATTGCCCATTAGTTCGTTGCTTGATTCTATTCAAACCTCATTCAGAGTGGTTCCATGAGCGTCAAATTGCAGCCAAAACATGAATAATAAAGTCACCACAGATACAACTAAGAGATTGTGAAAGCATGTGCAATGGGCCGATAAGATGCAAGTGTCACACTGTTAGTAGCCTAATTTATTCTCATGAAGGATGGGGTGCGTTCTTTTGTTGTTGATTTGGCAAAGAGAACGTGTACTTGCCGAGTGTTTCACTTGATCTATTGTCGTGTCCACATGCAATTTAGGCAATCGGTATATTTAAAGTTTTTTACTAAATTACTAATTATTTCACCTCTACGATATTCTTATATACATTTTTTGCTATTTATTTCGATAAGGCAAATCAATCGAGTCTACGATTCGTGCACAACTACTATAAAAAAAAACATCTGCGGAAACTTTACTCTCCAATCGTCATGCCCATTGAACATCCTAAAGACCGGAATGTGCCTAAAAAATGATACGACTTACGGTTGTCAAGGCACCTAAATCCTCGGCAGTCGGCGACCGAGGACTTGACGGATTCCATCTAGTGGTCCATCTAGCAGCTCACAACGGTCCATAATATGCTCTAGATGTCGTTAAGAGGGACACAATCGTTCTACACGTAATACAATGCTCTCTTGAAAGAACTCTTTGATGTTTCTGATTAAAATCTAAAAACAATTATCTAACTCGACATCGAGTCTTAGTGACTCAATGTCGAGTTTTTGTTTCTTGAAATCGAGTCACTATAACTTAAAATCGAGTCTCTATAACTCGAAATCGAGTCTTTGTGACTCGATTTCGAGTTAGATAAGAAAACAAAATTCAGCATGTACACTCTGTTTCAGGCACAAACCGACCTGTAACACACCCCAACCTGTAATACCAACACATCCAGCACAATCAACACCACCAACACATACCAAAATAAGATGTAATACATCGATCAATAAATAAATATATACACGGTCAATATGTACATCACGAAAGTCAATAGAATACAAAGTGCAAACTAATCCCTAGCTAATATCTCCATATTGTGTGCAAAAATCGCCAACGCCATCTTCCTAGGCGATACTCGCGGATGGTATCTACGATACCGAGCCGCCGGATGGACTCACCCAACAAACGCTCGACGTACATGCGAAAATGCGCCACAACTATGGCTATCCATCTGTATGAACTGATCCTCTGCCGGCATCATCCTAATGGACAACATATCGCATCTATTCGAGAATCCCGTGAAGCTCAAAATATCCACAAGCAACGAGCAATCGGGAAGAAAATGTCGAAGTGGGAGTAGCTGGCGGTGACGGTGATAAAAGATGGTTGGGTCACTAGGATCGTCCATCTGATGCGACAATGGGTCATACAACTGACCTCCCAATCGATCAGCCGAACGCGACATATGACCCAATGCCCAGTGCATAGACATACAAAGACGATCTAGAAGTAATAAAATGAAACATTATTAAGTGGAATATATGACTAATACGAACTACAAGTAAGATGTAATAAACCTATAGCGTGACTACTACTTACATCTGGGACATCGTACCAAGGCTGACCCCACGCTGGAGACTCCCCATGAACATATGCATCGCTTGTGCAGGTACATTCCATTGTAGGTGCGGCACTACCCCGTAGGTACCCAGGCACTCTGTGTCATCAGGATGGATGTGATCCCATGCTGCCTTCAGGTTTATCTTTTGATAATTTTCATTTTAAATCATTAGTATCAACATTAGAAAGTATGTCTAACGAACGTCAACTGAAATTAAAAACTTACAAAAAATGAACAATCCTGGATGTTCAGAGTGTCTACTCTGACACCAGGGTGCAATCAGACCACGTCGTGCAATCTCCGAGCAAAGACCCCTAGATAAGGATCAATATGCTGCAATATTTTTAAAATGAGATTAAAACAACACGAGATTATTAATTGAAATGAACTAAATACTTAAATTAAAAAAACTACTCACATTATTGGTTAGATCCTCCTCAACGTTCTCAATCTCCTGAAAATACGATGGGCCCGATACCAAGTCAAGACTATCCCTACATTTGGTGACAAACATCAAAGAAATCGAGTTTAATAGGTATTGAAATGAAATATTATTAAGGACGAACAAAATATACTGAGAACATACACTAGGGAGCCAGGCATCTCCAAGAACCGAGTATCTGGCGATAGATCGATTTACGCTCCTCCGCCCATTTACATCCACAAATGGAGACTATAGGTACTTAGACGGCATATGGACGCGGCGGTCTACACGTACAGTGCAACGGGAGTAATCTCTTCCCCTGGCCCCGTGCGGCCCAGAAGATCCCCCACGACTCTCCGGTATGCTCAACAACTCTGCCGCAGTGGAAGTGCGTGGGGGGGGGGGTGTGCCACGCGGAGTATCACTAGCACTTTGCACATGAAAACCCTCCGCAGCCGGTAGGTAGCCTAGTGTCCCGACAAATAGTAGGAAGCAATTGAAGTACTATTAACATCATTTCCAATTCAATTTAAGTTTCAATTCAATAGAAGATAAAATGCATAACACATACATACCTCGTACACAAAAGTCGATGTCCGAGCGGTATCTGTCTGCCCCGCTGTGCTCCACGAGTTCCGTGGGTGTGTGAGATGGATCATCCGTGTGCGCTCGAATCGTGGTACTCGTGACTCGGCTCCACATGTTGCTTTGCTCACGCAATACCCGACGTATCAAATCAGGTAGCCGCGTATCCAAGTACGACTCCATATCAGCTCGTATGATCTCTCTCTGACGAACCAGTGCACGGTCAATCACCCAACCTACGGTTGTCTCCACCAACTGTATGAATACCCGGGTAGAATGGCTCGCAGCGGGGTCAGATAGAAAAGTTGGTCCCACAGATCGTTGTGCACCGGGCTGTGATGAGGGACGAGGAGCCTCCGTCGGAGATCTAAAAGGAGATGGAGGTGGAGGAGAACCTCGAGGCGAGGATAAAGGTTGGGTATGGGTCCTCCGCCTCTGAGAAGGACGACTCGAACGTGCAGGATGATCACTATCCTCAGCCTCACTATCATAATCATCATCATATATACGTGCGGTGGATCGGGTCATTGCCTCTCCGGGGGCCGAGACGCAGTTGAGCGATCTGATGCGGCGATGCGTCCTGGCTCCAGAACAAGCCTCCTACGAACAGCGTCAGGGCCAAGTGGGGCAACCCAAGATGGGAAATGATCCATATGGACATACATCAATCCGTGCGACATGTCCATATCGATGCCCTGCATGTGAGGGAGTCGTAACTCCACCTCGGTGGGCTGTACCGGTGCGCATATCGTCTGTGAAAAAAATAGGAAAACTTTTACTTAATTACGATGAAAATATTATCAATACCATTATTACTCATATGATTTCATAAAAAAATGAAAATTACCTTGGGACTATCAAATAACACCACCGCGCTGAAGGCCCTCTTGGAGCATCTAACCCGTCTGCCCCTAGGATAGCCATCCAACCCTGAGGCCTGGGAAAGGTCCCGAGCAAGAGAAGGAATAGCCTCAAATGCCCATAGCTGTATCAAACAAAAAACAAATAAGCAATGAACCTGATTTGAATATGAAATGCTCGTGTTTAAATACGTGTTTAAATTATATATACTTGTATAGGGTAGAAGTAGGCATATATGTGGAACTGGACGTCTCTCTCAGGATCAGCAGGGGCTCGGATCCCAGAATCAAGATAATGGAGGAGGCGCCCATACACATAGGAGCCCCATGGGAATGCCCTGAACCCGGGGCCATCCTCAATCAAGGTCTACAACCATAATGGGACGGTACCTCGTGGATCGAAAGCTAATAGATACTTCATGACGAACAAGATATACGCCATCTTGATTCTCCTGCAGTCGCTCTTTGAAATGACTCGCTCAAATGTGGCACTTTGCTTTTGTCGGTGTCAAGGACTCCCCATCGAAAAACTATCAGTGTACTCCTCCTTCCGGAGGAATATGTTGTGAGGAGCATGGGTCAATCGCCGAGGGGCCAAAGCGTAGCCCCATAAACATCGCAAACTCTCGCCGCCCAAATCTGAGGTTCCGCCCACCAACGCGGAACCACAAGTCCCCGGTCTCGAGATCCCTCCACCAAAATCTCTCACCGAGCAATCGGAGCATACCCTTGGAGGTCAAGTATGCGTCCGAGTCGAAGTCCAGAAACGCCCCAAACGGCCCATTCCCAAAGTCATCTAAATTGCCCGACTCAGTCAACTCCTTCTTGATATCCGCTATCAAGTGGTGGTTGGAGTATACATTCAGTTTCCCCTCCAATTCTTTGCAGAACCCCATTTCCATTGCCAAATCTGTCAAAAACAAAAACACAAACACTCAGTATTAGGCTTGTTGTCATGTAACTCGAAATCGAGTCACATTGAAAGTGAAATAATACATATAACTCGCAGAAAACGAACTTAATTACGAGTTACATGTGTAACTCGAAATCGAGTTACATGTGACTCGCAATCCAAAAGTAATTTTATTGCGAGTTATGGGTAACTCGATTTCGAGTTACATGTAACCCAATACGAGTTACATGTAACTCGATTCGAGTTACACATGTAACTCGCCAGCCAGTCGTCTTCTTCCCCCCTCTCACTTCCGCCATTAACAACATCCCAAGCTCCCCTCAAACACAAAATCTCCTATAAAACCCTAGAATTTCTACAAAAACTACAACAAATCCTAACCTAAAACAACTATAGACCAACTAATCAACAAAAAAACATGAAATTAAACAAAAGTGGAGTTGAAGGTTACCTGGTTACTAGTCGATTCGGTTGCCATCGTCGTTTGTATCGCCGTTCAAGTCTAGGGTTTCGAAAGATTTGGGGGTCTGGTGTCGCCGTTCGAGTTGTTGGTTTGGATTGGAAATGTATCACTCGAAAATGCACAGTTAAACTACTAAAGGGCAGTTATGTCTTTTTGCACCCCAAAATGGTTAAAAAAGATGTATTTGAAAAACATGGCTAAAAAAGATTTTCAATTGGCCAAAAAGGCTAAAAAAATCCACTGTATTTATTTTTTGGGTAATTACAAAAATTATTCCTGAGATTTAGCCTAATTACAAAAATAGTTTAATTATTTTTCAAAATTATACATGTTTCATGATATATTACTGGTACGAAGAAAAGAGTAACTTACTGCAGAACTAAAAACATTGGCCGAAGTGAATGAGTTTGCAAATCACAGCTTCTCCCCTTCGTCTAATTTCAGTGAATGTGAAGGTAAAGGTACAAAAGCAGCACTGCTCAACCACAAGACCACCCTATTGCACCATTGTCCGATTTGAAAAATGAATCTGATATTTCGATTGATTCTATTTGGATATATAGGGTTTGTGAGAATTTGGGATTAAGAGTGAAAGAACTCGATTGAGAGGGAAGTACAAATATTTTGCAAGTAAGAGAAAAGATGTGATAATTGTGCCAATTTTTGCAACGAAATTTTTTGATTTATGGGGAAAAAATTTTATAGACAAAATTACAATAAATATTCGTTGGCAAAAATTTAAAATGTGTATCTTAGAAACTTCGCAGAGAACCTTATATTCCTCTCAAAGTTTAGAGAGAAAATTGATATTTTCCTCGTAAACAATAATTTGGTGATGAAACTTAAATTTGTTTCAAAACTTTTCTCGCTATTTGTTTCTTATTTGTAAATCACGAGAAAATGGCTCACAGTTCCTTAATATCTTCAACTACTGCCTATAAGGAGTTGTCCCCAAGCAATCTATATAGTTCTGCCGATTGAAGTCCTTATTAATATTAATTGTTCAACTGTTGTGCTCCAGGGGGGCTCGAACCCTTGATATCTCCAAAGAGAGGTCGTCAAGAGTTATCTCACTTTGACCACTGGGCCAATGATCATTTGATTTTCTTTGCTATTTCTCATTTTTCTAGTAGTGTACCTCACTGAGGTTTTTATTTGTTTAACAAATACTCCCTCAATATGTGCACTTTGTAAGATATAACAAAGGCAAGTGGTTATATTGTAATTTTAAAAAGTAAAAGTATTGTCTTATTGTACTAAAATTGATTATCAGGAATAATGTTTTTATTATTTTTATTTTTATTTTAAAAAAAATGTCATTGGCAAATTGTCAGTTAGGTTTGATTACAAAAACATATTGTTCGCCAAAAATTTATTTGGATCTCTATACAGCAAGTGTATAGTCTAGTTTATAGGATAATGACAAGCAAGGTCGTATTACTCAAGGATTGACTACAAAACACTTAAAGCTATAATAACATCGCATTCCAATTTTATTGAACCAACCGAATATCAAGAGTTTATAAAAAGAATCAAAAAATAAAAATAAAAGAAATAAATTTCGAACCCCACAAGTATTTTCAACAAATACGAAAGCAACCCTAGACACATAATCTCAACATACATCTTCAATATTAAATCAAATTAATGTTTAACAAAACCAATTCATGCATTTCTATGGGTTCAATTCCGAAGTTAGTCTAATCCCTCTCCCGGGCGGTGCATAAACAGATAGATTAATAACAATTGTAGATCTCCCGTACGTCAACTATTATTAACTCCCAAAAGATCTATGAATTGAATGACTCCCCACAAATAGTTGTAGGTCTCCCGACTCGTTACACCCATTTATGTCTGAATTTAATTTCCGTCTTTGTTAGAACTCATCTCCCAAATTTTGCACTAGCAAATATGACATGCTAATTATTGATCAGATAATAAGCAATTAAGAATAAGCACTCGAATTCACAAAATAGAACACATTGAATCAATTAAAAAATAATCAAACATGAATCCACGCTTTTGATTATGCCCTAGATCCGTAATATTAGCCAAACATTGATAACAAATTCATAGACAAACTTGAAATCAACATTGTGACATCATTTAAGTACAAATAAGAGATCTAAATTAAGAAAGGAAACCCTTTCTTGTCAGGATGGATCCTCCTTCCCAGCCTTCGAAACTCTTGTGCTTCTGTCGATATGAAAAGCCTTGTGGTGTTCTTCGTAACCTAGCCCTCTTATCTCAGAAGACCTTTGATCTGTGTAATTCTGTGTATTTTGGTGTGTTGTATGTTGTATGAATGAATGAATTTCCGTGCAGCCCTTGGTCCCTTTATGTAGGTGCTTGGAGAGATTACTTGTAGAGTTCTGGTAGGAAAAGGACACAAAAATCCACCACGACATGCCCGCGGGCCGTGTGATTTTACTCGGTCACACTACACGGTCGTGTGGTCCTACACAGCCTGACCGTGCGGCTTGGTTTCGCCCCTGTTTTCTCCCCAACACTTCACACGGGCATGTAGCTCCACACGGTCACATCACATGGTACAACCGTGTGACTGGTTTTCATCTGTTTTCTTCGTCTTTTCAATCTTCTCTTTGCACTCGCGATCTTATATGGGCCTTCAACTGATATCTTTTCATTTAAGCTCTGTTTCCTGTAAAAAATTACAAGAATACGCAGTATCATGCCCTTCTAAGGAAACCAAGTAAAACACACTAAATATACATGCAAATACATCAATTATATACCATTTTAAGCCCTTAAATGCATGAATATTTTGCACGTATAAAAATCCCCCAAACTTAAACCATTGCTCGTACTCGAGCAAATTAAAAAAATAATCTCAAGGGGTACAAAAAAAACACATAAGAACACTATAAACATTTTATCTCATTTGACTCCATATCTAAGTAAACCATGCAATTCATTATCAAGAAGTCATCAATCACAAGTTCGGCATAATTAATACTCGTTCGGGTACTTGACATTGCGACTCACAAGTAGTGTATCACTCAATTATCAAAATGTATGGTAAGTGTTTACTCTCAACTCAATTCTTTAAATGTAGAACTACCATAGGCTTGCAAATCATCTAACATCTCCACCACTTTTGTGTGCACAACTTAAGAATCAAAAAAAGACTTTCATTTAGTTGTAATGTAGGCTCTTTTTTAACGGTAGGAAAATTTTGGATTAAATGATTTGACTTGAACAAATAGAATTTTAAGTACACGGACTTGCAATTCACCAACCCAATTTCATCTAAAAACACTTTTTCTCAAGATATTTTCTTTTAACTCAACTCCACCCTTTTTCTCCTTTTTCATTCATAGGCCCTTTTTCGCAAAAACTTATGTGAGACGGTGAAAATCCGTGAGACCGCGAGATGGTGATATTTTTAGTTTAACCAGTGATACTTGTCTAAATACACTAATTTCGGTGTATTTTGAGAAGTATCACTTTTGATACTAAAAGTATCATTATTCACACTATAGAGTGATACTTTAAGTGTAAAAAATGATACTTGTCTAAATACACTAATTTCGGTGTATTTTAAGAAGTATCACTTTTGATACTAAAAGTATCATTAATAAGACTAAAACTATCATCGTCTCACAAGAGACCTGCTGTTTTTTTTTTTTTTTTTTTGCCTTTTTTTATTTATCCTCAAGCTCTCTATTTTTCAAAATTTCTAGAATTTTTCCTTTCTTTTGTTTCTTTGCTCGATTGCTCTCTTTTTTTTTTAGAGATTTTTTTATTTTTTGAGCTTCATAAATCCTTCATTTACCTAGACACGGCTCATCCCTCTTTCTTTTACCAACTTTCCCTCTTTTTCACAATTTTACTACATCTCCCCAAGCTATTCATCTCCTATAAACTCAAGTAATTTTAGGGATAAAATGATTTTTGCAATTTAAAGATAAAAAAATATGGCTATCAATAAAAAATTAAGGCTCAAAATTGGCTAAATAGGGAATCATGAGTTCATAAGTAGGCTTTTTAGGCTAATTAGACTAATATAAAGATGGCCTTAAATTATTTTAAAAAATTGCACACACACATGACTTCATAAAGATACCAGAGCAAGTTCTAGAGTTCTAGCAATCATGAATGACACACTCAAGAAATAATAAGACCGCATAAGATAAAGCAGTTAAAGGCACAGAAGCTCACAGACTTATTTTTCGCAACATGCTCAAATACCCAATTTTCTTAACTAATGTCAAACAAATAAATGACATCTCCTCAACCCTTCATCGCATTATTCACAAAAATATGTCATCTCATAAAATCGAATGCTCATAGTAAATATCATACGGAAGCTTTGTACTCTTTCGAAATCTTGATTAAAATCACACACAAAAGCAATTAAACATGCTAAAGCAATAAACGTGCTAAAAATAAAAATAAAATAAAAAATAGAAAATTTTAAAAAAAATTAATGCAATTTTATGTTCTACATATAATCCTAAATGCAATACAAAAATGCAAAATTACTAATTTACGCATTCTTGACAACCCTCCCAAAATTAAATATGCTTCGTACCGAACATATGAGAAAATTATCAAAAGTAAAGAGGAATGCGTAAAAAGTATTTATCAATCAAGATCTGGGTTGCCTCCCAATAAAATGCTAAGTTTTATGTCTTGACCAAACTCCTGATTGTCTTTTGACTAAATTAAATAGACGGTCGAAATTTCTTTCGGAGTGTCTTGCCCATAATAATGTTTAATTCTTTACCCATTTACTAAAGTTCGACCATTCTTTGCTAGTAATTCAATGGCTCTTCCCTGGTGATAGTACCTTTTTGATAAAAAATGGACCTGACCACCTTGATTTAAGTTTACCCAGAAATAATCTCAATCTCGAGTTATATAGAAGTACTACTTGCCTGGGTAAGAATTCTCGTCTTCAAATTCTCTTATCATGCCATCTTTTTGTGCGATCTTTGTAGATTTGGGCATTTTTATATGCATCTTGTGAAATTCTTCTAATTCACTTATTTGCGCTTTTATCTGTTCTACTACTCACTTGTCATGTCGAAGTTAAGCTTTTTCACTGCCCAAAATGCTTTATGCTCTAATTCTACCGGAAGCTAAGGATATTGCCCTACCATTATCACACGTAAGAACTGAAGGTTGAACCATAGAAATTCCTAACTCCGCTAAAAAGGATTTTATCCAAACAAAATCAGTAGCTGCCACTGCCAAGGCCCGATACTCTGACTCGGCACTAAATCTTGCTTTTTGGAACTCCAAGCAATGAGATAAGGACTAAAATAAACACAATAACCCCCATGTGGATCTTCTATCATCTGGGAAGCTAGCCCAATCATCATCAACATAATTTTCAAGTGTAAATTTGGAAAAAGGCTTAAATGTAATGCCTTGGGAACTAGTGCCTTTAAGGTACCTTAAAATCCTCTTACAAGCACACCAATGTTTCTCAGTAGGTGCCTGCAAAAACTGACTAAGCTTGTTCACCATATAAGAAATGTCAGGCCTTGTAAGATTGAGGTATTGAAGGGCACCTAGTACTCCTATAAACCGTAGGAAGATCAAATGATGGACTATCTGTGAGAGATAGCTTATGAGCTGAGTTATAGGAGTGGGGCTAGGCTTGGAGTCTAACATTTTTGTTTTCTTAAGTAAATCATTGACAAATTTTTGTCTTGTCCTCTGACAAGTTTGTTATGCCTTGTTTCTTTTGACAAGGAAAAAGCTATCTTTTGTCTTTTCGTACTTTACTATTCTATCACAATGGCAGAAAATCTTTCAATTGACGAACTATGCAGTCGCATGCAATTGGCGGAAGAGGAAGAAGGCGGAGTGGGTATCGACGTTGATGGAGAGGCGATACAGAATCAAGAACTCCGGCGGTGTTTGGTGAGTTGCTTTTTATCTGATCATCAAGTAAACTTCTTAGCTATGAAGAACACAATGGCGGCACTCTGGCGACCGGTAAAAGGAGTCTTTATTAAGGAGTTAGGCCCTAATCTATTCTTATTCCAATTTTTTCAAGAATTGGATGTTTCACGTGTTCAATCAAACGGGCCATGGACGTTCGATAATTCTCTTTTGCTCACAAAATGGCTAACCTTGAGGAACAACCTACCAGAGCCCAATTATTTCATACGGATTTATGGGTTCAGGTTTATGATTTGCCATTTGGTTTTATGATGGAGAAAGTTGGAAGGAGTATTGGTAATTTCATCGGTTTCTTTTTTAGAAGTTCTACCAATATAGTTTCAATGGCGTTTGGCAGAACTATATGCGAATTTGAGTTGCATTCGACATCCATTCCCCTATTAAGCGTAGAATGAAACTGAAGAAGTCGGATGGAGAGTGGGTCAGGGTCAATTTTAAATATGAAAGGCTTCCGACATTTTGTTTTTTCTGTGGATTAATCGGATATTCGGAAAAGTTTTGCAAAAAACTTTTCAATGAATCTTTTGTGATCGAGGAGCATGCTTATGGTGCTTGGCTTAGGGCGCCATATCGCAAGAATCATAATTCAGCCGGTGCTCAATGGTTGCGATCTCCTTTTCTGGCACAAAATTCCGGCAAAAATCAGGGTGGTAATAGCGGTTATCAAGCGGAGGCTTCTTAGGTGAATTATGGGCCTAATTTTCAGGAACACAATCCTCATGATGATAGAAAGAACACAGATCATGGAACGGTTACAGACGTGGGGTTTGACAACCATGCGAAGTTAGTTATAAGTGGAGGAGATTTGGTCTTATCTGGCAGTTTCAAAGTTGATTCAAATTTGTTAGTGGACGGAAAAGGAAATGAGCTAATTAAGGGAGATAATAAACGTAGACATATTGAAGGGGACGCAATTTCGGATTCGGAGGATGTTGGGCCTCGTCAAAGTGGGTCATCTTTGGCTATTGCGGTTGTGGACAAGAACCAAAAAAACTTGAATGTGGTGGGCTCTGGTTTTCAGGCCCACCGAGAACTATGAGTACCTTATGTTGGAACTGTCATGGGCTTGGCAACCCACAAACAGTTTAAGTGTTATTGGACCTAGTCCAATGGAAAAGGCCATCTTTTGTTTTTCTTATGGAAACTATGATTAATAAAAATAAATTGGAACATATCAGAATTAAGCTAGGATTTGAAGGTCTTCTTGCGGTTAGCAGTTCGGGACATAGCGGAGGATTAGCTCTTCTTTGGAGAAAGCAAACAATGGCAGACTTATTGAGTTTCTCCTCAAATCATATTGATATCGTGGTTCATTTGGAAAATCAGCCCGCTTTTTAAGCTCAAGTTTCTATGGTTTCTTGGAAAGAAACAGAAGACGACAGACTTAGGATTTCCTCCATCATCTTTCAAATCGCCCCGCTCCTTTGGTGTTGTATTGGGGACTTTAACGATCTTCTATCATCTTTGGAAAAATGAGGTGAAGTTGATCATCCCTCCTGGTTGATTTCGGGTTTTAGAGAAAGCGATCGATGATTGTGGACTCGCTCGACTTAGGTATGTTGGGTATCCTTTTACTTGGGAAAGAGGTCGGGCACCGAACACCGGTAGAAGAGTGGCTAGCTAGATAGAGGGCTAGCAAATCGGAGGTGGTGCTCGATTTTTCCAAATTATAAAGTGCATAATCTCGAAGCTTCTTTGTCAAATCATTCCCCTATTTTCATAGAGTTGGGACAACAATTCCGTATTAAAGGTTCGGAAATTCCAATCAAAATGTTTGGCTTAGAGAAAAGATTGTAGCATATGGTAGATATTGGATGGAATAAGGGGATCGAAGGAAATCTGGTTGGTCGCATCGAAGCTTGTGGCGAGGAGTTGTTTAAATGGGGTGAGTTATTACGGAAATCTTTTTCGAAAAGAATCAGTGAAGTGAAGAATAAAATGAGAGTTTTTGAGGTGGAAGAGATTTGAACTCCATAGAAGAATTTAAAAAAGCACAACATCAGTATAATATTCTTCTTGCCCAACAGGAGGACTTTTGGAAGCAACGGGCCAAATTATTTTGGCTAAAGGAGGGGATGCGAACTTGAAATATTTCCATACGGTGGCTTCAACGAGGAAACGGCATAATACGATAACTCAATTGAAGGACGGAGAGGGTGCTTGGCTAACTTGGGACGACGGGCATGGCAATCATATAATCACCATTTTGTGGATATTTTCTCATCTACGAAGTATTTGCGAACCAATAACGGATTGCATGAAGCCTCGAATTTCTCGATAACCATAATGCGGAGTCAGCTGAACCATTTTCAGATTTGGAGTTCAAAGAGGCTTTATTCTCTATGCATCCAGATAAATCGCCTGGGCGAGAGGGTATGAATCCAGCGTTCTTTCAAAAATTCTGGGATATTACAGGTCCTGAAGTTACAGCAGCGTGCCGTGTTCGTTTATCTCTTCTTGTTCATTCCCGGAGAATTTCAATGATACAAATATTGTGCTTATTCCGAAGAAGAATAATCCGGAATTGGTGATTGATTTAAGACCAATTGCATTATGCAATGTGGTTTATAAGGTGATTTTGAAGGCTCTAGCAAATCGGTTGAAAAAAGTCATTCCATGAGTCATTTCTGAATTTCAAAGTGCATTTGTGCCGAAACAACTCATATCTGATAATATAATGGTTGCATTCAAAATAAACCATTATCTTAAGCAGAAGAGACTGGGCAAACACGGTGTAGCGGCTCCTAAGATAGACATGAGTAAGGCATACGATCGTATCGAGTGGGATTATCTTAAAGCAATGCTTTTTAAGCTTGGTTTTCATCCAAAGTGGGTTGACCTCATGATGTTAGAGGTATAGAATCATTCATGGGGACTTCGAATCAGATTTGTTTACTCCGAATCGGGGGCTCAGACAAGGTGATCCATTATCACCTTATCTTTTCATTTTATGTGCGGAAGGGCTTTCGGCGATTATTCAATTTTGAAGAAAGAGGATGGATTCATGGATGTAGAATTGCGAGAAATGCGCCTAGTGTGTCTCACTTGTTTTTTGCAGATGACATTTTCCTATTTTACGAGCAAATCGGAGGAATGCTCACGCATACAATCGTGCCTTGAGTTGTATGATGTTGCTTCAGGTCAACAAATTAGCTTTCAAAAATCCTCCATCTCCTTCATCCATAATACTTTCCCAGAGAAGGTAGAGGGTATTTGCAGGTGAATGAATGTTTCCTTACATCTAACCATGGTTCGTATCTTGGCCTTCCTTCTCTATTAGGGCATAATAAAAAAGATATATTTGCATTTATTAAAGATAAAGTATGGAGCAGATTACAGGGTTGGAGGAGAAAACTTCTATCAAGAGCGGGAAAGGAAATTCTTTTGTAAACTATTGCTCAAGCCGTGCCTATCTATGTGATGAGCATCTTTTTGTTGCCTCTAGAATTGTGTTCAGAATTGGAGAGAATGATGAATTCATTCTGGTGGGGAAAAGGAGAAGAATCATCATGAGGTATCAAATGGATGGCATGGGACAAGCTTTGTGTGAGTAAGGGGAAAGGGGGACTTGGTTTCAAAAGGTTTCATGATTCAATATAGCTCTGTTGTTGAAATAGGTTTTGAGATTACTTTCTAACCATCAGTCATTTGTGGCTAGATTATATAAGGCAAAATATTTCCCAAATGTTGAATTACATGAGGCAAAATTAGGATCTAATCCGAGTTATGTGTGGCGAAGCATACTAGCTGCAAGGTATCTGGTTGTTAAAAACAGCAGAAAGAAGGTTGGAGAAGGGAGGCATATTGATGTGTGGAAGGATCCATGGCTACCAGATGTCAATGCATTTGTTACATCTGATTCTCATAATATGGGGCCTATTATGGTTCAAAATCTGATGAAAAATGATGTGTTGCAATGGGATGAGGATATCATTAAGGATATTTTCAATGTTAGAGATCAAGAATTAATTCTTAGCACCACCCTAATTGAAGGAAATTCAGGTGATAAGTGGCAGTGGACAACAAATAAGAAGGGGAGTTACACAGTTAAATCAGGCTATAAAATGTTATGTGAAGGTTCGATAGCACGGATAGACTTTTCTCAGATGTTTGATTGGAAGAGCCTTTGGGAATTGAAAGTGCCAGCAAAGGTTAAGAACCTAGTGTCGAGAGTTGTTCACAATTCTTTGCCAACAAAGGAAAGACTCCTCTCAAGACGTGTACAAGTTTCAGTTTTGTGTCCTATGTGTAATTTAGGGAATGAGAATTCTCTGCATGCCTTCTTCATGTGTCCCTTTGCCAAGAGTTGTTGGGATTTGCTGGGTATTTCTACTGGTTTAGTGAAAGCGCATACATCCCTGTCATGCCTTAATAAGATCTGGAGAGAGGCTTCAGCAGAGAGGAAAACACAGGTAGCTATGATGTTGTGGGGATTATGGTCAAACAGGAATAATATCATTTGGAATCAGAGTAATAAATCCCCAGCCCAACTGATAAATTTCGGAAGCTCTTTACTCTTTTAGTGGGAATTTGCACAAGTAGCGGAGTTAGGAGATTGGAATATCCTTCCAACGGACGGTGTTGTCAAATGGCAAAAATCGCAACAAGGTTGGATAAAATGCAATGTGGATGCGGCTTTGTTTGCTGACAGAGGAAAGATGGGATTTGGGGGAGTGGTTAGAGATTGTGATGGTAATTTCTTGGCAGCAATTCATGGAATCTTGGTTGGCCCGTTGACCACGGAAATTGCTGAGGCACTAGTAGTTAGAGAAATTCTGAGTTGGTTGAAGAACAAATGGAATGAGAATCTGATCATCCTAGAATCTGATTCTTTGTCTGTGATTAAGGCTTTGAGGAAGAAACTGAAGAGATAACATATTTTGCAGACTTAATACAGGAATGTAGAGAGTTACTTGGAAATATGCAAAATGTGAAGTGTGTTTTTGTTAGACGTTCAGCGAATATTGTTGCACATGTGTTAGCCCGACCAACAAATTCTATGTCTGATGTCAAGGAGTGGTGTTTTGTTCCACCCCTTTCGATTTGTAATGATTTGCAAATCGATCTGCTGAATTAATGAAATCTTTCATCTTGTTTTCAAAAAAAAAAAAAATAAAATCATTGACATATTTATGTTGATTCAAGAGAAATGTGTATTTGAGTCTGTGAGTTTTAATGCCAAGAAAGTAGTGAACTTCTCCCAGATGGTTAAGTGAAAAAACCTAATTTAGAAGATAAATAACATTTTGCACTCTGTTATAATCATCCCCAGTAATAAAGATATCATCTACATAAACCAATACCAATAGAAGCTGAGAGCCATTTATGTGATAATACAATGAGGTGTCACACATAGAGTTTTTGAGTCCAAGTGAAAGCAGAAAAGCCTTCAGCTCATCAATCCAGGACTTGGGTGCTTGTTTCAGACAATAAATGGCTCTAACTAGTTTGCAGACATGATGAGGCTTACTAGAATTAACATAACCGTGAGGTTGAGTCATGTACATAGTTCTCTTTGAGATCCCCATTCAAAAATACATTTTTAATATCCACTTGTTCAATTTTTCACCCTCTTGCAATAGCTAAGAAAAACATGAGTCTGATAGTGATAGGTTTTACAATAGGACTAAAGCTTTCAAAATAGTCAACCCCATATAATTGTTGAAAACCTTTGGCAACCAACCTTGCCTTGAACTGTTCTATGCTACCATTGGATTTATATTTAATTTTAAACACCCATTTGTAATCCACAATTTGCATATCATCAAAATAAGGAACTAAAAGGTGTGATTTGTAATAAGAGCTTTGAACTCGCACCCATCGCACCCTTCCAATGAGGATCGAGAGAGAGCCTTAGATACGATGATGGTTCGAAGATGTGGACTGAATGGGAAAATTTTGGGCTTATCAAATGCTAGATTTGGACCTGGTAACCATAGGATGTGCAGATGTAGAGATTGAGGATGGATGAGGTAAGGAGGAAAAGGCTGAGGTGAAAAGGATACATGGAGAGTGGGAGAAGAAAGTGAGATAGCAGCACATGTGATATGATCAGCTATAGGGAGGGGGAGGAGATACAGTAAGGAACTCAGAGGGAATCATATATGAAGGATCAATAGAGGTTTGAGAGAAAGAGACGGGACTGGAGAAAAATGAAGGATAAGAAATCTCATGTTCATTAAAACTAAGGGCATCCACAGTGGTGGTTGCAAGTTCAATTTTTTTTGTGGCCCCCACAGTGCCACATCAATAAAACTTGACCTCGAACTACACCCTCTTCTATAATCCACAATGGTAATTTTAAGTCCATGGTTCAAAATGGGTCCCACTGTCAATGTTTTTGTAATATAAATGTATTGTTATTTTTATATAATTTTTAATAAAATTATTAATAAAGTAATATATATAACTTATTTATTTTTCATAATTATATTAGAATAAAAAATATTAAATTAATAAAATTTAATTAAAAAGACCAATTATACAATTTTAATTAAAAAGTCTGTCAACAAAATTGGGTCACAACATAAAGTTCAAATAATTACAAAAAAATGCTATTAAGTGACAAATTAATACAAAATGAAATATATATATATATATATATATGTGTGTGTGTGTGTGTGTGTGTGTGTTTATAATTTATTAGAATAAAAAAATATTAGACTTATAAAATTTAATTAAAAAGATCAATTTTACAATTTTAATTAAAAAATTTGTCAACAAAAATGGGTTACAACATAAAGTTGAAATAATTACAAGAAATGCTATTAAATGACAAATTAATACAAAAAGAAATAAATATATATATATATACACACACACATATATATATATATATATATATATATACACACAGAGAGAAAAGAGACTTGAACTTGGTTCAATATTTTGAACAAAAAAGTTGAACTCGAATTTTGAACCATTGCACAATGGTACAAAAACAGTTCAAGTTCAACATTTTGAACTTAAACCACCCATGTGTGGGTGGCCTAACAGTCCTACAAATAAAAATTCTGCCACTAGGATGTAAGTACTTATAGCCTTTATGAAGAGGACCATAGCCAAGAAAAACACACTTGGAAGATCTAAACTGCAGTTTTGAGTGAATATAAGGCCTTAAATATGGAAAGCAGTAGCAACCAATCATTTTGACAAAGCTATAATCAGAATGTGACCATAGAGATTCTACAAAGGGGATTGGGACTTGAGAACTGGAGTAGGTAGTCTATTTATTATACAGACATACTGGAAAAAGCATCCCACCAATAAGAAAAAGGAAGAAAGAGGAGGCAACAAGTGTAAGGTCTAATTCAGTTATGTTTTGGTGCTTTCTTTCAGGAAGTCCATTTTGTTGGTGAGTATATATATGGACATGGTCGCATGGATGCCTAATTTGAACACCTAGATTATGTAGATAAGATGTAATGGGTCTATATTCACCCCCGAAATTAGATTGAAAAGCTTTTATGTTGGCATTAAATTGTCTATGATTGAAAGACAGGATATGTTTAAGTGTTGTGAGTGCCTCATTTTTATAATGAAGAGGATATATCCATGTAAGTCTAATGTAAGCATCCAAGAAATGAATATATCATTTGTAATTAACCATCAACTGAAACACTGGAGGTAGGGCCCCATATATCTAAGGAAATCAACTGAAAAGGCGCAGTGGCATGAGAGTGGACAGAGGGCAAATGAATACTATGCAACTTGCCAAGTTTGCAAGCATCACAAAAGGAAAGAGACGAGCATGTACTAATCTTTGATGCCAAATGTTGGCATCTTCTAGAGCAGCAGCATGAAACAAGTTGGGAGAACATTGAGGAGAGGACTGGGAAGACTTTGAAGCAGTGACTCTTGAGGAGACAAGCTGAGTAAGATCTAGCTAGTAAAGTCCTTTCAGGTCAAACTTGAATAGGTTTGATAGGGTTCTAATATAATACAACTGAAATTTTTTGTAATTACTAAACCTCATGGGTAATTTTCATAATTTACCCTATAGGTTATCAGAAGTTGGAATCTTTGGTACTCACAAAGCTGTTTCCCTAGGGAACACATTTTTTATTCAAATTTGGTATTCCACTTCATATTATTTTTATCCAGATGAATGATATGTGTATAGATTTCTAAATAAACAAAGCACAGACAACTTGTGAACAAACTCGGATAGTATTCGCTTATGTTCATTTATTTAGTTAAACGGGTAAATATTGAATAAATTTTAGGGCTCATCTAATAAACGAACGGAGCTTAAACAATTATGAACTCGTTTATTAATAGTTTGTGGACAAACTCTTTTAATGTTCGTTTATAAAATATTGATGAGCAAGCTCATATAGCGTTTGTTTAGAATTGTTCATAAATAAACTCGTAAAGGTTCGATCAATAACTCAATTATGATTCGATTAATAATAAAACAATATTATTTATTAAAAAACTTGATTTTAAAATTAAAATTTTATATGATAATAATTATTAAAAAGTTAAACAGTTATAATCCTAATAGTATTTTTTAATATAATCTATAATTCTGTATAATAGTTTGAAAAGATTTAAAGTTACAATATTAGAAATTTATCATTAACATATGAATTAAAGTTGAATATGCTCACGAACATGTAATGACCATGAACTCATCACAAGTATTTTATTTGTTTGCTTGTTTATTGTTTGAGAATGAAGTTATTCTTTGTTGACGAACACACAATGAACATGAAGTTGAATACGAATATGTTCACAAACATGTTCACGAATAAATTCGAATACTAAATAATTTTATCAAATGAACAGAAACAAACTTTTTAAAATCTGAAGAAAGCTCGGCCTGAGCTCGTATAAAATTAAACGAACATTTGGCAAATGGATTAAACCTCGGTTTGGCTCAGATTATTTGCACATCTACATGTGTCAGTGAGATAAATATGACTTGTTGATTATTTAAAGATATTTACACATGTCGTTCATTCGGATGAATAAAATAGAAAGTGGAACAATAAATTTGAACTCGTTTCCCTAAGAAAAAAAAACGAACAATGTATTTGTGATATTCTACATTCATTGTGGGAGAAAAATATTGAAATAGTTTTAAGTGTCTACAATGTTAGTAGTTTTCTTTGTAGTAGTTGGAAAGTAGACAGAGTCTATAAGGAGTTCGGATCTTGTATTACAATTTTTTTGTTACACTTTCTATTTCTACTGTATTGAATTAATGATACGTGTATAATTATGATATCATCTTGTACACATCACATTCATCAAATACAGTGGAGTGGATTAAGGAAATCTCAATGCGTGTATAAATAAGCGTGCAGTGGATATTAGTGGTGCTTAAAGGCATGACTGTCCGAATGATAAACAAAACTCTTGCTTGGTTAAAACAAAACTCTTGCTTGGTTATAACATGTACTATTCATGATTCAGAAACCCAACATTAACACAACATGGTTTTGAAAATAAAATGGTCTTGAAACAAATGAGTGTTTCCAAATACAGTTTTCAACAAAACATAAAACTGTCCTTATTCCTTGAAAATAACGTTTGCCTGATAACAACGACATTAGACGGAACAGAAAACGACATCAAACGAAAACGTCACTTGGTTTTGGTAGGAAATGAGGCCATTTTGTTAATGCCACACATTCCAGCAGGCTTCCCAGTGTTTCTCTTCATCCTTATGTAACCTTTCTCTCCCCATTTAGGTCCCCAAGAGTTCTTCACGATGACGTAATCCAATCCTTTGCTCGATCCGTATCCAACGGCTGCAACTCCATGATCAAGCTCTGTTCCACAGTGCCCATCAAATACACCCTACAAAACATCCATTTCAACCAATGCTTCACCATATAACTAGCTACTACTTAAAAACTGAAATTAAATATCCTTCAGAATATTACCTATAAACGGAGTCGATCAAATAAATTACCCTTGAGGTTCAGTATAATTACCAAAAACTTAGTTATCATTCGAAATTACAGAAACCCGCTTATATTTATTTGTATTTTACAAATTGCATATTTTGGGTGAGGGTGGGTAGTTGTTGAGTAAATATAAATGTGAATTAGCAATATAATTAAGGAGGTATTTGTAAATTTGAAAAATAACATAATTTTTCTTTTGTGATTAGACTTAATTGCAAGGGTAGTTTTATGTAATTTACCCAAGGAATATTTTGGGTAACTTTTTGAATGCTAAGATGGTGACTAGCATGAAAATATCTAGGAATAATTACGAAAACTACATCTCAGGTTTAGTCTAATTACAAAAAAAAAAATTCATTTATCTTTTAAAATTATAAATTTTCACTTGAGTCATCACAATTCACAAGTACCGGATGAGGTTTGTACTTGCTATACAAATTACTCCGTGCAATTTGTAGAATATAAATATATATATGTCAAAAGGGTACTTGAAACTTTGAAAAATAATTGGAGTTTTTTATAATTAGCTTAAATTTCAGGGTAGTTTTTGTACTTACGCCGCTATAGAATTGGAAATCTCTGCCAGAAGCTTCAATGGCCACACTTAGTGGCTGGTTTGCCAGTGCTTTCAATAGACCTTGTTCGTCGTTTGCTGGTACATCATGGTACCCACTAATTGTCACTAATTCTGATTCACCCTGAAAAATAGTTTATAACAAGGAACTTAATAGTTAATTAAGCAATATTGTAAGTTCATAATGAGGTACTTCAACTATCTGAGATCGATAAGATTATTTGATAATTACAAAAATTACCCCTTACAAAAAACTTGACTTATCTTTAAAAATTACAAATACTCCTTTAAAGTGCTACAAACACCTCCAGGTTTGTATTTATCTAACAATACCCCCTCAAGACTTGAGGTGCAATTTGTAAAATAAAAACAACTGTCGAGGGGGTATTTGTAAATTTGAAAGATAACTGGGTTTATTTATAACTAAGTTAAACCTCAAGGGTAGTTTTTGTAATTAACCGTAAGTTTATATCACTCACCCTGTTTTCTTCACAAGTGCCTTCCTCCATCAAGTAGGGATAGTCGTCTTCCTTATGAAGTCCACCGTTGGAAACTATGTAAGAAAAGGCGTAATCCATGAGACCGCCATTGCACCCATTATTGTAAGTTGTGTCACAATCTATGAGCTCTTGTTCAGACAGTTCAGTTAAATTCCCTGTCACAATCTGGTTTATGCCTTCAACTGCAGCCACAGTCGAAAATGCCCAACAACTGCCTGCATTTTATGACAATCATTTGATTTTATTAGAATTTGATCTCTAACGTATATATCTAATTACATTTTCGCCTTACATTTTAGTCGTAATAGGCCAAATTGGCCAATTATGTTTTATGAAAATGAAAAATAGTTGTATTTTTCATAAACATACTTTTTTGCCATTTTGACTAAAACTAATGGTCATATCCTTCTTATATTCTCTAGTGAAGTATTTGGTCATTTTTCTAAAAATTGGTAGGGTACATTTCTCGGTACCGAGGAAATGGACCTGTCTACAAAATGAAACAATCGCAAAGTGGACATTTGAACTCAAAAATGGCTAAAAACTTGTTAAATGCATGTTTAAAACCATTTTTGCTATGGAAAAGTTGCCAAAAATCCAACGGATTCCACATTTTACAATTAAATGGCCCCTCAATTTTCCTAACTATTAACAAGACAAAAAGTTGAGGTTATTTTGTAATATCAGAAAAGCTGATGACGTAATTATAAAATATTTGATTGCGTGAGCAGATTCTGTCTGGTTAACTACTATTGGGTAAAATGAATGATGAAATCAAACCTCAAAGGGGTTCCGTATTACAAAATTTTCTATGTATTTTTATAATCACTCCAAAGCTAGGGGTAGTTTTTGTAATTATCCCAATTTTTTAAGGAACTTAAAAGATTCTTAAAAAAACTGTTAGAAGCTTATAATGTGTTTTTAAAAAAGTAATGAGATCCTAACTTTTCTCGAAAAATAATAATTTTACTTTAACCACCTCTTTTAATTTTGTCTATTTTAATTACAAAACAGTCATTACTAACATGTTAAAACTTAATACTCAATCATCTTGTTTTATCGTAACATTTCAATAACTTATTTTTAACATAAGATGTAAGGTCTTGTAAGATCTAAAACTATGTTATAAAATCTTTAAATAAGCCAAAGTTTAAGTTCACATATACATGCCTAGTAATAGAATGATACATACCACATGAACCTTGATTCTTGACCCGAGTAACGGCTCCTTTCTTTCTCCAATCCACAGACTTTGGCAAATTCTCAAAATCCCTGTACTTAAATTCTTGAGGGGACTCATTTTTCTTAGGAATCTGGTCAGCTTTGAGGCCCAAATACATATTCTTGAACTCGTCATGGCTCATATCAGCAAACTCGTTCAAGCCAAGCCAATAGTTACTAGCTACCTTATTCTTCTCATCAATGTGCTTCAAATTATCCTTAAAAATCTCAAACCTATGCAACTTCTCTTCGATGCTCTTGTACTTTTTACCGTGTTTGTCGATCCACGATTCGAACAGATTGATGAGCCTATCAATGCACGTTAAATCGTCAGGCGAATAGCCCACGATGGAGAAATCGCGTGCAGATGCTAATGTGGCAATTGAGAGTAGCATGAAAGCTGCAAGAAAAGATAGCTTGGAAAATGAAGACAAAGCCATGTTTGGGAAAAAAATATGTTTTGATGAATGAAGATGATGAGAAGCAAGGTGGTAAGGCAGGGTTTTTATGCATATAGTGGTGAAAGTTGTTGGAGTAGAAAAATGTTTGTCCAAAGTATACTGAGGCTTTAAGATTGGTTCTTTTTGGCAGGCTTTCACTCAAAGCATGTCGTAGAGGCAATGCCTTGATGATACATCATCTGATGATACACATGATGTTATAATTTGCTAGACAAAGTAGATGTTATTAAAGAATGTTTCAAGAATGATTAAAAAATATATATACTTTTTTTTATTTAATCTTAAACCCTTATTATTTTGAGGACTTTAATTAAATTTTTATTTTATTTTTCCCTATTATTTCCCTAACAACCAGATTAGATTTATCAATATTGCAAATTAATATACACTACATATTAAAGGTCTAAAAGGAGACATCATATGGATACTCAAAGTGGTAAAGGCTTATTACTCTCCTATTAGGCTATTAGCCCTAACTTACGAAGGGAACATATTTCATATTATACGTTTTATGTTCCACCTCTTGTTCTATTGATATTTTAGATGTAAATTATGTGTCAATTATCCAATAGAATGGAACAAAAAAATAAAATAAAAAATAGAACATGAAATCGATTCCACTTACAAGTAAACATAGTTAACGAGCAACAAGATATCATTAATTTCATCCGGGCCAAGCTATAGCCCAATATTTTTGCATTTGTGTACTCAGGTAATATTGTCGCACTATTTTAGGTAACATTGAAAAACAGAGGAATTAGTTTTCTTCAATTGTTCATTTTGTTTTCAACGAGGATCCAAACCCACTTCCTAGCATTTCCCTTTGGAATAAGGATACAATTGCCCTACATTCTACGAAAAAAATACATTTGTATGCTCTAGCTTTTTTCGGATATTTTTATACTTTCGCATATTTTTAGACATTTTCACACTGGCGTGTTGTTTTGCAGACATTTTTGACGCTTTTGTTTCAACCCTACTTCAACTAATAAAATTTCAGTGAATTATAAATTATATCACCATTAAAGAATCAATATTATAATTGAAATCATATTGTAACATCCCATTTTCACAATTTTAAAATAAAACACGATTTATAAAGTGATAGTGCGATTTATATTAAAACGTGATTTTCCAAGTATTTCAAAGATCATTTGCCATTTAAAATGATAATATAAAAACTATTAGATAATAATTCCAAGAATTATTCAATAACCAAATTTTTAATTCTTAACATTAGAAATATCCAACAGACAAAAATATATAAAAAAAAAAAAAATAAAGTTCATTATTCTAATTTTTATTGTTCGGGTCACCGCCTCCACGTGTCCCGCCAACTCCATCATTCATCTGAAATAGAAGTATTTTTAGGGTGAGCATTCAACGGCTCAATAGGGGCAAATTTGTCCAAGCTAAATACACAATACACATCACAAAATGACATGCTTAAAATTGAAAATTTAACTGTAGCTATAGCCTTGAAACATGGCTCGTACTGCCGGGATTTCACCGGACGGAATTTTTATACCCCGGACCTCTGTATGGTCTCACGCGACTATAGACACGCAGCACGTAGAAGCAACATTATCAAGCAACATATAAAGGGTATTTGACAAGGACAAATAAAAGCGAAATTTAAAAAAAAAAAAAACATACCTCGAAAAAGTAGCGTAGAGTAGAGTGTGATGAAGAGTCCAAGTTTCTAGGCCCGAGAATTGTTGTTGCCTATAAATTAAATTTAAACTAGTATTAATATTTTATAACTTTTATATAAACTTATATATATAGTAGGAATCGAAATTTAATGGCTAGAGATTAATTGGGTAAAAATTAGGATTTGGATCAATTTCCTAAACTTAAGACCCACAATTCTTGCCATATCCACCTAACCCCAACTCCACCCACCCACCCCCCGTTCCTGTTGATTGTGAGTTTTGCATGTATTTTAGGATACATTTATGGCTATAATTGTTTATAAACATGCAATAACACATATGAAATGGTATATATTCGCTCTTTGTGGAAAAGGTATTACGCTTTGCTTGTTTTGTAGGAATTTAACGATATTTGGAGTGATTTTGTGACAAATACGAGCATTGCCACCTAGAATCATCAAGAATCGAGCGATTACACCCAATTGGAAGCCAACTATATGGAGTCTAGAGTCATAGTGATGAGTCGTGTGTCAAAAGAAGCATGGATGATCAAACAGCAAGGAGATTTATCTCAAGAAACATCCAAACGCGTATGGAATTTCCAGCACTGACAGGGTTTAGTATTTTGGCTATAACTCTCTCTACAAAATTGATATTGAGGTGATTCAAGTGGCTATGGAAAGCTAAGAGAAAGGGCTACAACTCTTATGAAGACCACACAATCAAATTCGGACGTTTGGATGGCACACGGGTAACCCGTGCATGGACGCACGACCCTTGCGCACCTGAAGGCACATGAAAGTTTTGGGCATGCCTACGGCTTCGAGCACGGGTAACCCGTGCGTGGATGCACGACCCATGCGTGGGTCGCTGAAAATTGATTTTCCTACGCATTTGAGCACGGGTAACGCGTGCGTGGGCACACGACCCGTGCGTTCTTGCAGAAAACTCCAAAAATGACAGCAAATTGACCTAGGCTTCTAAAAGGGTATAAAAACCACTTTTTGGGGCGCACACCATGGGAGGAAAGGCTGGGAATACACCCAAGAATACAAGAAACATATCAATTTCATCAAGGAAGAATCAAGGGAAGAATCGGGTCAAATCGGAGCTTGAGGATTGAAGATTAATCGAGAGATTATCCATTTCCCTAAGTTTTCTCATTCTTTGTGCTTTAATCTTTCATTTTAGCTTGTCATGAATATGAACAATTTGTCTATGGGTTGTTTATTTGTAATGAGTAGCTAAATTTCTTGTGATTTCTGGGTTTTTGGAAGTAGATTAATTGAACTCTTGTTGAATGTTTTAGTCTTAGTTGAAGTTATTGTCTTGAAAGCTATTTGAGTACTTTATGCTTATTCTTGTTTTATCATTTGGCCAATGATTTAGCATGTTTGATATATTGATTCATAATTCGAGAGATGAGTTTCAATATTAGATCTTGGGTACTTGACATGAATATTTGCATAATCGAGAGGTTTGTGAATATTTGTGAGGATATTTGATCTTTTGTGCATTTGGGAGTTGTGTATCTTATGTTGAGTAGAGATGCTTTAGCATAGATATTTCAATCTACACTTTATATACATCTCGAGAGGGAGGATAAAATACCATTGTGATCGTCTTATGGGTCTATTGATAATAACTTTGGCTTTGATTAAATCGTAAAACAAGAGGAATATTAATTGAAACCATAACCCGGAATCCATTTCATTCCTTGATAATTCCATTATTATTTTCATCTTGTGTTTTTGTGGTTGTTCTTGTCTTTACCTCCACAACAATCATCCAATTTCGATCGTCTAAATAAAAATAAGTCTATTTTGGTTCAATACTTAGCGCATAAATTTATTAGTCTCCGTGGATACGACCTTGCTTACCCTATTCTATAAACTACACCGTACACTGCTTGTGGTGAAGCTAAAAATAAGGCGAACAAGTTTTTGGCGCCGTTGTCGGGGACTAATATAATTTTTGGTTCTAATATTGCGATAGATAGAATTATTTTTAATTTAGACATTTTTTATATTTCATTTTTCTTTTGTAAATTCTACTTCTACAATGTTTTGATTTGTTTCTTTGAATTGGTATAGGTGCACCCGCTCGAATGGATTTCAATAACTGGAATTCTTACAGTTATTGGAATAATTCTACTCCTATGTGCTATTACCCAGATTGGGGGAATTACGAAGATTTTTCATATGCTAGCATGGAGAATGTGATTCCACCACCATCAAGCTCCAATGTAATGAATGGGTTTACAAATGCAGAGGCAAAATCATCTTTAGAAGAAGCCCTCGCCTTGTTAAGGATGCAAACAAGTTTGTTCAGGAGCGAGTCGAGGGACCGCTTTACTCGCGATGAAGTAAATAAGCCATCTTTAGAAGAAGCCCTCACCTCATTCATAAATCAATCCAATGCATTCATGAGTGAAACTAAGAGTCGCTTCGCAAGGCAAGACGCAGCGGTGGATAAAATAGAGCTACAAATGACACAGATGGCGATTCGATAAAAAATCTCAAACCCCAGTGGGCCAATTAGTTACAATTGTTGGTGGGCAATATCAAAAGGGTCAATTTTCAAGCACCACTGAAGCTAACTCAAAGGAACAATGTAGTGCCATTCATCAAAAGAGTGGTACTAAATACGAGGAGCCGAAGATCCTGCAAAAGCAAGAAAGTTCGGAACCAAACATGGATTGTATGTCTATGCACTTTCAGCCCATGTGTGGTGTCGAAAAGGAGCAAAAAGCAGGGATTTATAACACATGAACAATCGTGGATGCCCGGTCGGTGCGTGCGTGATATCATAAGAAAGCTATCCCACAACGAAACAAACACTGGTGGTACATACGCGCACGAACATCATGAGCATAATTCAAATTAAAGTGTTCCAACATCAGGACTCCAATACTTGCTTGGAAATCCCAATTATACATTACTAGATGCAAACAACGGAAAAACGGTTCTTGACCACGATCCAAAGCAGCTAATATACGCATTCAAAGGTGGTACGAATCGAAATTAATAGGCGTCAAGCTAAAGACGTTAAATATAGCGCTTGTTGGGAGGCAACCCAACGATTTGTGGTGTGATTTTTGTTTTTGTTTGTTTTCTTTTTGTAAAAAAAAAAACCTGAGTGTTGTCGTACGGCATCACGCACGGGTGACCCATGCTCTAGGCGCACGCCCGTGCGTGCCTGGAGGAAGGAATAATGTGGCTTCGGCATGAAGCACGGGCAGCTCGTGCGCAAGACGCATGACCCGTGCGTCCTTCAGCTGAGGTAATATTAAGGTACAAAACTTGAAGTGATGGTTGAAGGAAGAAGTCCTAGCGATATGAGGAGATGCCAAGGAGGGCCACCACCCGCACAGTGAATCAGGTAAATCCACACAGTTTTATATTGAAATTATATCTTCTCTTACGTGCGATATAATTTCATTTAAGTTTGGGGGGAGAGATAGTTATTTTGATATGAAATGTGTGGATTAAAAAAAATTGCATTTTTGTGTGTTTTCATATAGTTGCATGTAGAGCATTTTAGGTTGCATTGCATTAGAAGCACGTTCTGACTTTAGCACGTTTATTGCTTTCATAGAGTTTAGAGAGTGAGTTGACCGATATTGAGATTCTCGTGCTCTATTTTGAAATTTTTGTATTGTTTGGATTGGGTGTTGAGTATGAGTTGATTGAGCCATGAATAGATGATATTGAGCATGTGGATATTGAGAACATGGTTTGATGCTTTGAATTACGTGTTTGCAAGCTGTGAGCTTTTGAGCCTTTTTGCTTTCATCATATGCGGTCTCGTTGATTGATTTGAGTGTATCATTCATGTTGTTAGAATTCTAGAACTTGCTCTGGTATCTCTGTCAAGGTCGCATGTTGTATGTGAATTGTGAAAATGATCAAAGGCCATTTTTGTTAGCCCTTCAAGCCTTTTTCTTACCTAATGATGATATTGAAATCCCTAGTTAGCCAACTTGAGCCTATTGCCTAATTTCTTGATAGCAACAATTCAAGCCTTAACTTGATATATTTGTTACCCCATACTTGAGCGTATAGCATTGAGTAAAGGGATTGAATGAGGTTGAATGGGTTGGAATTGAAAAGTTGGATAAATTGGTTGATGGGAACAAAAGGGGAAGAAAAGGAGAAGCAAAGAATGTTGAAAACTCATAAAAGAGTCAAAAAAAAAAATTAGCTTTATGAATGAGTTTTCTTTGAATGAACTTGGAGGTTAAGAATTGTAATGTGAGGTGATGGTGTTTTACAAAAGAAAGGGGATGGAGATAAGAAGAGTTGGTGAAAATGAGAGATGATTTGGGTAGCATATTAAGCTTTAATGTAGATGATTTATATGCTCACCGGTCTATACGCTCGAGTTTGACTCACTCTATCTATATTTTCCTACCCTAACCAAAGTACCTTCATTACAACCAAATGATAAAGTCCTTTCTGATTCACAAATTGCATACACTCTAGTGGCGGAGATATGAGACGAATTGCAAGCCTATGGTAATTTTGCGACATTGAATTGATTTGAGCGTAAACATGTCCTATATTCATTCGAGATGAGAGTATACACTTGATCTTGAGAGAAGTGATTCAAAGCATTTACCATGATTTATTTGATGTGTGCTCTATGTTAGATATTGGAGGCTTGGTGAACAATACGAATTTTATGGAGTTGTTGTGCGTTCTACTTTTCACTACTCCCAGTTATGTTTTGCCTTATTTTTAAAAGCGTTGACCGGGACAGCCTACAGTTTAAGTTTGGGGGTTTGTTGAGTGTGAGTTTTGCATGTATTTTAGGATACATTTATGGCTATAATTGTTTATAAACATGCAATAACACATATTAAATGGTATATATTCGCTCTTTGTGGAAAAGGTATTACGCTTTGCTAGTTTTGTAGGAATTTAACGATATTTGGAGTGATTTTGTGACAAATACGAGCATTGCCACCTAGAATCATCAAGAATCGAGCGATTACACCCAATTGGAAGCCAACTATATGGATTCTAGAGTCATAGTGATGAGCCGTGTGTCAAAAGAAGCATGGATGATCAAACAACAAGGAGATTTATCTCAAGGAACATCCAAACGCGTATGGAATTTCCAGCACTGGCAGTGTTTAGTATTTTGGCCATAACGCTCTCTACAAAATTGATATTGAGGTGATTCAAGTGGCTATGGAAAGCTAAGAGAAAGGGCTACAACTCTTAGGAAGACCACGCAAGCAAATTCGGACGTTTGGATGGCACACGGGTAACCCGTGCGTGGACGCATGACCCGTGCGCACCTAAAGGCACATGAAAGTTTTGGGCATGCCTACGGCTTCGAGCACGGGTAACCCGTGCGTGGATGCACGACCCATGCGTGGGTCGCTGAAAATTGATTTTCCTACGCATTTGAGCACGGGTAACTCGTGCGTGGGCGCACGACCCGTGCGTTCTTGCAGAAAACTCCAAAAATGACAGCAAATTGACCTAGGCTTCTAAAAGGGTATAAAAACCACTTTTTGGGAGTTGTGTATCTTATGTTGAGTAGAGATGCTAGCATGGATATTTCAATCTACACTTTATATACATCTCGAGAGGGAGGATAAAATACCATTGTGATCGTCTTATGGGTCTATTGATAATAACTTTGGCTTTGATTAAATCGTAAAACAAGAGGAATATTAATTGCAACCATAACCCGGGAATCCATTTCATTCCCTGGATAATTCCATTATTATTTCGATCGTCTAAATAAAAATAAGTCTATTTTGGTTCAATACTTAGCGCATAAATTTATTAGTCTCCGTGAATACGACCTTGCTTACCCTATTCTATAAACTACACCATACACTTACGGTGAAGCTAAAAATAAGGCGAACAGTTCCCCCCCTCCTTTCTTTCTTTCTTCTTACTTTTCTTTTTCCCGTAAATCCCCCCCCCCCCATTTCATCCATCTCTCTCTTCTTTCTCTCTTCTGCTTTTCTTCTTTCCTTAACTTTCTCTTCTGTTTCTCTTTTTCCCCTCCCCATAAACCCATTTTCCCCACCCATATGCCCCTCTCCCCATTTCTCTTTTCTTTCTTTCTTTTTTTTTTCTCAGCAAAAAAACTCATTTCTCCAAATCTGTCAATATTCCTTCTCCTAACCCCAAATCTCCCACTCTCTAAAACCCTTCTCAACACACCAACATGCACACAACCCAAGCATACTCGCCGGAGTATTGTGGCAGTGGGCGGCGAGGCGGCAGCGGCAGCAATTCTAGAGCTAAGGTATATACATATACATATATTTTTGTTTCCGGGCTTGACAATGGTCGGGTGGTGGTGGTGGCGGCAGTGGAGTATTTGAAATGGAGGATGGCTTTGGTGAGTGAGGTGGCGACTGGATGAGAAGAAGGAAAAAAAATCTCTTACGTCTGTTATCTTTTGAAGTTTGTTGTGTATTAGAATAACTGAGAATTGGTGTTTTGTATAATACAATTAGAATTGTAATTTTGGTAACGAGAGTGATTTTAGAAAAATAATGTAGCATAATGTTAGTCTTAATTTTTGCTGAAAATTTGGTTAGCAATTCATGGTAATGGGGCTGAAATTGCTCGTTGTATTTGGACTGAGTTTTGGCCTAAATTTGTTGGCCAGAATATTTTGTTGAGATATAACTTTTAAAGATGTGATTTTATAATGAATTAGTAATTAATTTTGAAATTAATTGATTAAGTAAATCAAGTAAAACTGGCCCTGAAATTTTGACTTTTATTTTCGGCTAATTGAAGATTATTATAATAATTGGAGTTCTCTTGGTGTTACCTTATTTGGATAAATGATATGGGTTTGGGCTTGGGAATGGGCTTAAATTTTATTTCTATTGGGCCAATATATAAAATAAAGTCTAAAAAAAATTAATCTATTAGGCCCAAATATAATAAAATTTTCAGATTTCCCCAAAATTTTAAAATCCCTAATTGTTAAATAATCAGGCCCTAATTTCTATTTTCTCCCAATTTCTCGGGTACTACATCTTACTCCCCTAAAAATTAATTTCGTCCTCAAAATTCGAATACTTACCGAAATTAAGAAAATCTGGGTACTTAGCTCGAACATCTTTCTCTCGTTCCCATGTGGCTTCGTTCTTATCATGTCATTTCCATTGGACTTTGATTAGGGCCACATCTTTATTTCTTAATTTGTGTATTTTTCGTTCTAAGATAACCTCAGGTGCTTCTTCGTAAGTCAAATTGTCCCTGATTTCTAATTCCGAATAATTGACAATATGACTTGGGTCATACACATACTTTCTGAGCATTGATATATGGAATACATTGTGAACGGATGACAACTTCGATGGTAATGCCAATTGGTATGCTAGTTCACCGATTAAATCGCGAGAATTTGAGCAGGCCATATATATCTTGGCTTTAATTTTCCCTTTTCACCGAAATGAAAAACACCCCTCATAGGTGGCACTTTCAAGAATACTTTTTCTCCCACATCAAATTGTAGATCTTCCCTCCATCGGTTAGCATAAGATTTTTGTCTGCTTTGTACTATCTTCATTCGGTCCCGAACTTTCTCAATTTTCTCAATTGTCTGCTCTACCAACTCCGGTCCTAAAATTTTCTTCTCACCTACTTTGCTCCGGTCTGAAGGGTGATCTACACTTTCTTCCATACAATGCCTCGTACGGAGCTATTTTAATGGTCGCTTGATAACTATTATTGTAAGCGAACCCCATTAAAGGCAATATTGACTCCCGGTTTTCACTAGAATCAAGCACACACGCCCTCAGCATGTCTCTTAGTGTTTGTATTGTTCTTTCTGACTGTCCATCTGTCTATGGGTAATAAGTTGTACTAAAGCTTAACTTCATTCCCAAGACTGTTTGTAGACTTTTCCAAAATTTTGAAGTGAAACATGGGTCTCTGTCTGACACTATCATCACAGGAACCCCGTGCATCATTACAATTTCTCTAATATATATCCTTGCATATTGGTCCATTTTAAACGTCATTTTCACTGGCAGAAAATGTGCTGATTTGGTCACTCGGTCAACTATAACTAGGGGTGTGCACGGAACTTGGAGATCACCGAACCTAAACCGATACCCGTACCGAAAAATATCCGAACCAAAAATATCCGTTGACTTTTTTACTTTCTACAAACCGAACTGTCCCGAAAATTTTCATGCTACGGTTCTGGAGATTTTTCAAATATCTGTACCGAAAACCATACCAAACCATACCAAACTGTACCGAACTGAATATCTAAAACTAGAACCGATTTTAAAGTAGCTTTTATATATACATATATAATATTTTTATTTTATTTATATTTTGATATTAAATTAACTAAACTTTCCTTTGAAATTCAATACTATATAATACTAAAAATTATCAAATTAAAAATTTGGCATATTTTATCAATATATCAAATGAATAATTGAATATATATATATATATATATTTAATTCACTAATAGTTACGTCATATTAATTTATTTAAATGAACCCTATATATAAATTAAATTATAAAATCATATTTGATTTGTAGAAAATACTTAATTTGATAATATTTTACTTATTAAGGATCATAACTAATATCATCCTCTAATCAAGAAAATTAATTGATATAAAATTAGTTTGAATGATTAGTACATTGCACATAAACTAGAGTAATCGTCTAACCAAGAAATTAAGACATTTAGATTATAGATTTTTGTTTCATATTAGTTTATCAAAATTATTAGTCAATTATATTTTTCCTTATAAGTCAAGAGCCCATGGCAATGTGCTAAGGTTATAGAATATTATTGTGTAATAAAAGTTACTAAATTTGTCATTCGTTGAGATTCTGGACTTTTACTACTAATATGAATAACATAATATCTGAAACATATTATGTTAAAATCCAAAACGAAAAATCAATACTTTCGACTATAAATTAGATAAAAACGATTAAAAGTTAAATTGATATAAAACTAATATGTTGTATAGTGGCCTATATCATGAAAGAAAAATTTAGAATTACAATATTAAAAATTTAGCACTTAAATATGAATTAAAGAAATTTTATATATAAGTTCAATATAAATTATCAAAAAGTTAAACTCGTATAGTACTAATAGTTTTAGTATGTATTTTTGAAATTGCACTAAAAAAAATTAAAAGTATAATTACCCTGATTTTTCTTTTCACCTTTTCTATGTGTTTTATTTGTGAAATATTTGAATCTCTGTTTCTCCGAACCATTCCGTACCATCCCATTAGAACCTAATCTCCATCCCGAACCGTACCAAACTTTCGGGATGGTTCGGGATGGAGATTTTTTGTATGGTTCGGTTCTGGAGATTTAATTTTGGGATGTCCGAACTTTGGGACGGTTACGGAGATTTCTAAATCTCCGGACCGAACCGGACCGTGCACACCCCTAACTAACCCACACATCATTATTCTTCTTGGCCGATAGAGGCAACCCGACTACGAAATCCATTGTTATATGTTCTCATTTTTATTCGGGATCTCAAGGGTTTTAGTAAACCTAATGGTCTTTGATGTGTAGCTTTGACTTGCTGACACGTCAAACATCTCATTATAAATGATTCGATGTCTCGTTTTATGCTCCTCCACCAGAAGGCTTCTTTCAAGTCTCGGTACATCTTCGTACCACCAAGATGAGCCGTATATGGCATACTATGAGCTTCATCAAGGATTTCTCTTCTAAGTTCTTCATTCTTAGGCACACAAAATCTCCCTTCATATGCCAATACGTCGTAGGCCGTCATCTCAAAACCTTTTTCTTGTCAACTGGGTCATGGGTCCAGCTATTTTAGAAAATCCCTCAATGAATCTTCGGTAATTGCCCGCCAAACCAAGAAAAATACGAATTTCACTCGCATTCGTGGGTGATTTCCACTCATTGACAGCTTCGACCTTACCTGGGTCAACCTCAGTTCCATGCGCAGTTAACACATGTCCGAGAAAAATTACTCGGTCTATCCAGAATTTGCACTTACTGAACTTCGCATACAACTTCTCTTTGTGAAGTACTTCGAGTGCTATTCTCAGATGCTCTTCGTGTTCATTCTCATTTTTCGAATATATAAGTATGTCATCAATAAAGACAATGATGAATTTATCCAAGTACGGGTGAAACACCCTATTCACCAAGTCCATGAACACTGTTGATGCATTGTTTAACCCAAAAGGCATCACTACAAACTCGTAATGTCCATAACGAGTTCTAAATGTTGTTTTGAGGATATCACTCTCCTTAATTTTCAACTGGTTATATCATGATCTAAGTCGATCTTAGAAAATGTGCCTGCATCCCTTGGTTGATCGAATAAGTCTTCGATCGAGCTAATGGGTACTTATTCTTTATCGTGAGTCGATTCAGCTCCCTGTAATCAGTACTCATTCTTAAAGTCACATCATTCTTCTTCACGAATAGTACTGGAGCTCTCCAAGGCGATACACTTGGTCGGATGAACTTTAAATCCAATAACTCTTGTATTTGCATTTTTAGTTCATGTAACTCCTTCGGCGCCATTCTGTATGGTGCCTTGGAGATTGATGCCACCCCGGGTTCCAAGTCTTTCGTAAACTTTACTTGACGATCTGGTGGAATTCCTGGTAGATCCTCTGGAATCACATCCAGTAATTCTCTTATGATCGGCACATCTTCTGGTGTTAATTCAGATGTCGGGCATATACCCTTGACAATTATCATTCTTCAACAATTTCATTGCCTTCATCGCCGATATTGTCCGAGGTGCAAGGACTCATGTAGTACTTTATTTCCCCATCCCCTGATAACCTGAGAGTTATCTCCCTCCTTTACACTTAATGCTTGCTTGATGCCGGCTAAGCCAGTCCATACCTAAAATTACATCAAAGTCCTTCATGTGCACTAAAATCCTTTCCTCTTATGTTCACGCCTACATTTTTAACATTCGAGTCCGTAATCATCGTCTTTCCTGACGGTAAGCTAATCTCAAGCAGTTCTTCTACATGTTATTTATTTGCCCAATCATAGTATGGAATTTAGCATATATAAAAGAGTGTGTGGCACCAGTGTCAAAAAGAGCAAAAGCAGGTACATTACATACTGACAACATACCAGACATCGTATCTGCTTCATTCTCAGCCTCTCGTTGGGTCATAGCGTACATCCTCGCATTCCCCCTAGTCGCCTTCTGACCCAATCATGCACCATTGTACTTCGTGCACTCTCTTGCGGTATGCCCTGGTGTCTTACACCAATAGCAAACTCCCATACAGGCATTCTCCATAGTGGATCTTACCACGCACTGGGCATTGGGATTTCTCTTGTGGTGGTGGCTCAGTAGGACCTCCTGTAACCTTAGCCAACTTATTTTTATTCTACCACTATTGTGAGTTGGTCCGTCCCACTTTCTCTTGGGTGCCTCATTTGTTTTGCACGGATTTTCTTCTAGGTTCATGTTCACCGCAACCAATCGAGCTCGATCTACTCCCTGTGCATATATAACATCTCCAAGAACACTAACTATCTCACTTAACTCCGGGCGTAGTCCTTCTACAAACCTATCGGCCTTCATTTGATCAGTGCTGACCAAGTGCGTTGCGTAACGTGACAACTGGTTGAATTTTTGCTCATAATCAAGCACCGACATATTCCCTTGTACGAGGCTCATGAACTCTCTTGCCTTTTTGTATTTATGAGCTTGTGGGAAAATTGGCGTGCGACAAGCTCTTTGAAATCCCTACATATTAGCGCATCTCTCTCTTCATCAGTGATCGTGCACCGGTGTAGGTCCTATCAATGTTTTGCATTCTGCTTCAGTTGGAAGATTGCACAGGAAACCCTGTGTATTTCTGAGCAAGCTATCAAGTCAAACACTAACTCTAATCCACCAATCCATTCTTCCACAACCACTGGGTCCTCACGTCCCGTAAGCACTGGCGGCCTGTAGCGCTGAAACTGCTCCACTACTTGTGAGGTAGTGTCTATAAGAGCATGATGGTTTTGGCCATTCTGAGAATTAGCCACATTGTTATGAGTCAGGCCTTGCACTACAATGACGAGGTTGGCTACTATGGTTGCCAAATCTCCCGTATTGCCTTGAACTGGGGCATTTCTAGCGGGTGTCTTGTCACTAGTTGTAGCCTGGTTACGGCTCCGATTAACACGTTCTGGTGCCATCTAAAATCATAAAATAAATTGTCTTAATATTTCTATATAGGATTTAAGTCTTAATATCTAAGGCGTGTAACCCATAAGTTAAATCAAAAATTTATCTAATTCACAAAGATTATAAGATAAAAAAAAAAAGCAACCCATAAGTTTGCATTGATTCCATCTTATTGTTTGGTTCTCTCTAATATATGGTTTAAACCTATTTGTCAAATTCTTAACTGAATCATCAAAGCACTAAAGTAAAACTGTCGTACAACACCAATGTAATAATAATGTAATATTTTTATTAATTTATCATGCATTCTTTATTTAATAAGTAAGGGAATACATGGGGTTTTATATAAATTTATGCCACATCGTGGCGATCATCCCGGCGAGACTTTCGGCCTCTTTCCCCATGAGAGCTCTTCTTCAGTTCATCATCGACTCTTCCTCGGACTCTTCTTCACCTCCTCCACGGTGCCCTCATTGGTTCCCCGATAGCGCCACCACAGACTCGCAAAGCCTCTATGACCATATGAGTAACCCATTTGCTGAACATTAAGGATGTGAACCCGCCATAATCGATTTTGGCCTCCCGGCGGTTTCATCATATGTTATCGGTTGTACCAATACTCATTCACCCTTAACCTTCCACAAGTCGGGCGGCTTATCAATTGCCCTACGAGCGACATAGTTATTTGGTGCCTCCGGAGGTCTTTGATTCGAGCCATTCCTAGTGCATTATTACAATAAAAGTCCCCATGTTGTCGGTATATTTCTTCCTATATTGGAATATCGGTCCAGTCTAAAAGTCGGTTGGTCATGTGGCCAATTTATAACAGATTTTCTAGTGATGCTTCATCTTTTAGCCATCTACAAGTTTAATGTTAAAAGGCATACATGTTCGTTTATAAAATTACAAGAGGTGCATTATTATTTATATCATAAGAAAACTACAAATTATGATTTATGTATTATTATTCGACAACTAGATGTCATACCAAGCATATAAATACTGTCATATTAAGATTTAGTATGGATGCTTCTTATATTTAAATCAATTCACTCTATATAGACATGCATAAAGTACAACAGATCCTACTGTTAAGACTCTTAACACTAATACATTCACTTTGCATATACTACATGTTTTATATATAATATGTCTTCAAGTAGAATGGCTTAACTCTTTATGCACACGTATCAACCCAACATTCAGTAATGTTATTAACTTCTGATTGTTGTTCACTATGCACATTTACTAGACTTACATGACTTATAATCATTATACACTGCATAATTTGTATAATAGTTGATAACGGTGTTATACGTCACATAAAATTATAAATTGAATTGGTAGTTTATCATGTAATCATTGTTATGAGAAATATGCACCTTGATCGGAGTCGCCATAACATGCGGAGGTAGGCAACCCAATTTATATATATATATTTATATATTCTAAATTTTAAAGTAGAGATTTTTTTTTCTTTAACGAGTCTACGAAAACATCGACCCGCTCTAATACCACTTATGTAACATTTCATTTTCATAATTTTAAAATAAAACACGATTTATAAAGTGATAGTGCGATTTATATTAAAACGTGATTTTCCAAGTATTCCAAAGATCATTTACCATTTAAACTGATAATATAAAAACTATTAGATAATAATTCCAAGAATTATTCAATAACCAAATTTTAAATTCTAAACATTAGAAATATCCAACAGAGAAAATATTTAAAAAAAAAAATAAAGTTCATTATTCTAATTTTTATTGTTCGGGTCACCGCCTCCACGTGTTTCGCCAACTCCATCATTCATCTGAAATAGAAGTATTTTTGGGATGAGCATTCAACGGCTCAGTAGGGGCAAATTTATCCAAGCTAAATACACAATACACATCATAAAATAACATGCTTAAAATTGAAAATATAACTGTAGCTATAGAATTGAAACATGGCTCGCACCACCGGGATTTCACCGGAGGAAATTTTTATGCCCTGACCTTTGTATGGTCCCACGTGACTATAGATACGTAGCAAGTAAAAGCAACATTATCAAGCAACATATAAAGTGCATGTAACAAGGACAAATAAAAGCGAAATTTAGAAAAAATCATATCTCGAAAAAGTAGTGTAGAGTAGAATGTGACAAAGAGTGCAAGTTTTTATGCCCGAAAATTCTTGTTGCCTACAAATTAAATTTAAACTAGTATTAATGTTTTATAACTTTTATTTAAAATTATATATATAATAGGAATCGAAATTTAATGGCTAGAGATTAATTGGATAAAAATTAGGATTTGAATCAATTTCCTAAACTCAAGGTTAAACCCACAATTCTCTCCCTATCCACCTCACCCCAACCCCACGCCCCCCTCCTCCCAGCCCCTCCCCCTTCTTTCTTCTTACTTTTCTTTTTCCCGTAAATACCCCCCTTTTCATCTATCTCTCTCTTCTTTCCTTAATTTTCTCTTCTGTTTCTCTTTTTCCCCTCCCCATAAACCCATTTCCCCCACCCATAGCCCCCCTCCCATTTTTCTTATCTTTCTTTCTTTCATTTTTTCTCAGCAAAAAAACTCATTTCTCCAAATCTGTCTATATTCCTTCTCCGAACCCCAAATCTCCCTCTTTCTAAAACCCTTCTCATCACACCAACACGCACACAACCCACGCATACTCGTCGGAATATAGTGGCAGCGGGCGGCATCGGCAGCGATTGGAGAACCAAGGTATATACATACACATATATTTTTGTTAATAGGCTTGACAATGGCCGGGTGGTGGTGGTGGCAGTGGAGTATTTTAAATGCAGGATGGCTTTGGTGAGTGAGGCGGCGACTAAAGGAGAAGAAGGGGAAAAAAATCTCTTACCTTTGTATCTTTTTAAGTTTGTTGTGCAATAAATTAACTGAGAATTGGTGTTATGTATAATATCATTAGAGTTGTAATTTAGGTAATGAGAGTGATTTCAGGAAAATAATGTAGCATAATTTTAGTCTTAATTTTTGCTGAAAATTTGGTTAGTAATTCATGGTAATAGGGCTGAAATTGCTCAATGTATTTGGATGAGTTTTGGCCAAAATTTGTTGGCGAATATTTTGTTGAGATATAACTTTTAAAGATTTGATTTTATAATCAATTAGTAATTAATTAATTTTCAAAATTAATTGATTAGCTGAAATCAAGTAAATGATATGGGTTTGGGCTTGAGAATGGGCTTAAATTTTATTGCTATTGGGCGAATATATAAAATAAAGTCTTAAGAAAAAGATCTATTAGGACCAAATATAATAAACTTTTGATTTTCCCAAAATTTTAAAATCCCTAATTTTTAAATAATCAAACTCTAATTTCTATTTTCCCCCGATTTCTCGGAGTCGCACATATAAACTATCAAGCACACATAAACAACATGTATTAAAACAATACACATTGAAAATAATTTAGAAACGACATATGCATAGAAACAACACAATTTAACTTTTATCCAATGCATTAAAAACATCGAAAATAACATGCAAAAAATATTAAAAACTATAGAAACAACTCATACACAATAGAAACATTATTGAAAACAACACATCAATAAAAAAAACGTTAATTTAGGTAAAAATTGCATTGAAACATAAAACAACAAATACAATAGAATAACACTGAAAACAATATAGAAACAATATATAGAATAATAAGTGAATAAAAAGAGCGTAAAAATAGGTTAAAGTTGCATATGAAAACAATTAAAAACAACCGGACAACACCTAAAACAATAAAAAGCAAAAACAACCCAGAAATAACAAAAACAATATCGAAAAAAACACAGGAACAAGGAGAGTATAAAAATAGGTATAAGTTGCACTTGAATATTGAAACAACACAGAAACGACATAGAACTAACCAAGAAATACCCTCTTTTTGATAAACATACCATAAAATACGTTCTATCACTTTTGTATCTAATTCTTTTTTACCAATTTTTTTATTATTTTATGCTCCTCTATATATTTTTTGATTATTTTTACTTTTTCGTTTTTTTTTCTTTCTTTCGTATTGCTTTATATGTTATATATGTTATTTCGATGTTGTTTAAATTTGTTCCTTTGTTGTTTTTATGTCGTTTCTTTGTTATTTCGATGTTTCAAAATAATTTTTACCTATTTTTATTCTGTTTTTTATGTATATTTACTTTGTACATTGTTTCTATTGTTTCGGTGTTGTTATATAATATTTTTAATGTTGTTCTAATAAATGTTTTTGTTGTTTCCATGAAGCGTTCAATGTGTAAATACAATTTTTACCTATTTTTAAACTCGTTTTATTCATGTGGTATTTTTAATATTTTTTACAATTTTTTGGGGTTGTTTCCGTACCGTTTTTAATGTTGTTCCGATGTTTATTTGTTGTTTCCATGATGTTTAAATACAATTTTTATCTATTTTTAACTCTTTTTGCTCATATGATGTTTTCTATATTATTTCTGATTTGTTTCTATATTGTTTCCATATTTTTTATGTTTTCATGCATTGGATCGAAACCAATTGTGTTTTTTTATTCATGTTGTTTCTATAATATTTTTAATTCGTTTGGTTTTAATATATGTTGTTTTATGTGTATATTTCTTGATTTTTTATAAGACTTCGAGTATAAAATGGATTATTAATGGGGGCAAAATTTATTTTTCACTGAAATTTTATTGAAAAAAACATGTTTGAAACATTTTCAAACAATTTTGAAACAACATCGTAAAAAAAGTACGGGAAATTTGGCGGTAGCGTAAATTTGTGTAAAAAATGGGCGGGAGCGCAAATTTGGGCAAAATAGTACCGAAAAGCATAAAAGGCTGACATTGTCTCCAAAAACTAAGGCAATTGTGTCAAAAGCCTATGTTTTTTTTATCTTCTTTTGGTAAATATGATATTTCGGGAATTTCTCTTTGCCTGGTTTTGTGAGAGGCCCAATCTTAATGGACTCATGAACAAATAAAACTTTAGCCGATTCTGGACTGATGGGCATGTAAAATTTGGGCTTGATTTAGTATGCATCTGCCGTCAATTAATTTTAGTTTGATGTCACTTTAATTTAATACTTCAATACTATTTCATATTTTCCTTTAATTAATGGAGATGAAAAATTCCATGTTCTAATTGCGACTAAGTATGTCCTCAAAAAAAAAACAAATGCGACTAAGTATTATTAGAGGTAATAAATGTGACTGTACCGTGTAAGTTGTAACATACAGCCGCTATATGAAATAATTATTGTACATCACAAAATTAGAAAAACCTGCATTGCATGATTGTGATATGATCAGAACTCATCTTCAAGCCAACACAAACAAATAAAATCAAATAGGAAAAAGAACAAAAGAAATCCATGGTAACATGACAAAAGGACACAAATTAAATATTGTCCTAAGTAACAAAACCAAAGGAAACTTTAATCAACAACAATCATCGATCACTCCAATTTCCTATCATGTCTTAGAGGAAAATAGACTTCCGTCCGGGGCGGTGGAGGTGGTGGTGCCGCCACCAATCATAGGGCTGAGCTGGCCCTCGGTGGCGGCGGCAAAACCTATAAGGTTATAATTGTCCAAATCAGTGCACCTCAGATATGAACTACTCTCCAAAGGTGGTAACTGAGGCATTTTGGTTTCCTTAATCTCTTGTGTTGATTCATCTAATTTTATCCTCAGCTGTTGTTGCCCATCAATCTCTTGTGTTAATTCATCTTCTCATGATTGTTGTTGCCCTTCCATTTTTGAATACTCAGATATTGCAATTACAAACTAATTAACTATATATGTTTTCTTTAATGGTAATTTTGGTCCATTTAAAAAAAAATGGTAATTTTGGTATGGTAGTAACAATATAATATTAATGAAGTGAGAAACAGTTATATATTAGCTATAGTGCCCGCATTTGTAGAGCCTATAAAGCCGTCCACCTTAACAATTGGAAAAAGTAGACAACAATAGCACTTTCAACAATTGATGGACAAAGGATCTCACAGACGTGACACGACCGTCGAACACTAACACTTTAAGCATGTCGTGCATCCCATGCTTTTTTACCTTGGCGGAATGAGGAAATGGAATTGTCTCCTCGCGATAGTCGGGAGTAGTTCTTGGAAGGCGAGTTATCAAAAAAAAAAAAAAAAAACAATTGATGGACAAATAATAATAGTAATAATTACAAAAGAAACACCTGAAGGTTTGAGCTAATTACATAAAAAAATCCAGAGATTATCGAGAATTACAAAAAAATCCTTAACAATTGGAAAAAGTAGACAACAATCCGGCCTTTTAACAATTCAATGGACAAATAATAATAACACCAAAATGTTGGACAAGTATTATTTTCAACAGTGGCATTGCACAATATGATGTTGGGGCTGTCATGTTTTATAATCATGGGCGATGGCCCATGAACCCAAAAACAGGTATTATAATCTAAATTTAAGAAATTCATTGATGGCCAAGTTTTATGTGTCCACAAGTCAATACAAATATATATTGGGCTAAAATGCTAACTCATTTTGCAACTGACTTGACTGTCAGAAAGTATGAGTGGTGTTTGTCAGGTCCTAATTATTCAGGGGTGGAACCAGGATTTGGTAGTCGATGGGGCCAATAATTTCCATTGGATTTTGATAATTTGTCCATATATAACAAAAATAGTTTTTAGCCGTGATTTTCAAAAATATTTTTTAGCCATTTTGAGTTTAATTGTCCATTCAGCTATTTTATTAAAACATTTCTCGATCCCGAGAAATATTCTCAATCCCGAGAAATGCATCGCATCAATTTTTTTCAAATTTACTAAGTAACTCACCAAAGAATATAAAGAATGTATGACTATTAATTTTATTTTTTTGGTTAAAATGGCTAAAAACATGTAATTGAAAAACAACAACAACAACAAACTAAGCCTTAATCCAACTACGTGGGGTCGGCTATACGGATCATATCGCGCCATCGTTTGCGGTCATAAGCCATATTTTCATTTATATCTAGGTATAACATGTTTTGTTTAATAGCTTCTTTCCAAGTCTTTTTAGGCCTGCCTCTACCTCTTTTGATTTGTGTGAGTGATTTTCTACCTTCTAAACTTTACACAGGTGCATCTAAGGGTCTCCTATAAACATGTTCAAACCATCTTAATCGTGTTTCTCTAATTTTCTCGTCTATTGGTGCTACTCCCCCTTTGTTTCTAATGTGTTCGTTTCTTATTCTATCTAATCTAGTGTGTCCGCACATCCATCTTAACATTCTCATTTCTCGCTACCCTCATTTTTTGTTCGTGTTCATATCTAGCCCAACATTCTGCTCCATAAAGCATTGCGGGCCTTATGGCCATTTAATAAAATTTTCCTTTCAGTTTTAATGGTATTTTACATGTAATTGAAAACTTGAATGACTAAAAAAAAATCTATTTTACATGTAATAAAATTTAAAATATATTATATTTTTGCATCAAATACAATGTAAATATTTATCATCAAACATCTCAAAATACATAATTACAATTCCAATATATAAGAATTTAGAATGTTTCTCTTGCATATCACGGATATCATCAGGAAAACAAGCAAGTTAGTATACACATTATGGTGTATTGAAATGAGAACTTGAAGTGTGTAAGGGTATAGGCCTACAAATTCAAAAAATAAAAATTTTGATATAATTTTTTTTCTCCAAAAAATACATTCAAAAATTGAAAATGTTGAGGGGGAGGGCAAGACCCCCCTCCAACAACACTTAGGTCCGCCCCTGTAATTATCAACTTTAGTCAGAAGGCCTAAAAGGTTTTCGCAGTGTTCTAACGACTTTTAGTAATGTCAACATGAGTACCACTCCTTTTTTTCTTTTTTTGAGGGGGTACAATAGGGGAGGAAAGTCTTCGCCAGGTCCTAACATCAAAGACCCAGAAGGTCTTCGTCGTGTCCTAACGACTTTGAGTAACGTCAACATGAGTACCACCTTTTTTTTAGGGGTTACAGTAAGGGAGCGAATTTTTCACTAGGTCCTAGCAACATAGACCTGTAAGGTCTTCACTGTGACCTAATGACTTTTAGTAACGTTAACATGTTTACTACGTTTTTTTAAGATGGTACAATAGAGGGGACAAAATGTGCTCATATGGGGTTGAATTTGGACCATTTGTCTTGAAATCATAAATTTTTACCACTGAAGCATAATTTTGATCTTAACATTATTACAACTTAGACAAAGGATACGCATCATGTACGTATATGTAATATGTTTGTCATGAGGTTTGAAAAATAAATAGATGAAATAATGAGGCGATGTTTGAGGTTAGTGATTGAGTTGGAAAAACAATATTAGCCATAATGTTTTGAGTGGATCGGACCGGGATTAAATTCTGGCCCATAAAATAATTCCTTACCCATTGGACAACACGCCAAGCCTAACTACTGTAGTTGTTCTTTGTTTGCATACTGCCATACAGTAGCGAAGGTCCAAAATTATCATAACTCAACCAAAAAATAGTTAATGTTATATAATTGTTTATCATTTTAATCCTACAAATCAAATAAGCATTACACTTACTGTAATACCCAAGAACAGTATAATTTTATTCCATTCAATCCAATCTTGGTAATTCTATCAACAAGTAAAAACTAGACCTGAGTTTAAGTCGTAATTGAGGGATGAGGCTATTTGGGTAGTGTCATTATTTTGTTCTCAGTTAGTTCAAACATTTTCTGAAATTTTTCATTATTGACCCCTCATTAATAATGATGTTGGATGAAACCGAATGTGTGTAAATAATTGTGGATGGATTCTATTGAATATAATGCACTTGCTGATATAGCATATGATTTCAACCTTTCAATACCCGGCCAACCTGGAAATTGAACCAATTGGGCACATGAAACTGTCATTATTTTAGGACAAATTGTCTTGGGACCAGCCCTGTCTATAAATTCTTACTTGAGACAAATTTCTCATCATTATTTCATGTCCAAACATGCCAATAAACACAAAAACCACTGGATAAAAAATACTCAGATATTCCAATAAAGTTTTAAGTGGACAGAAAAATAGGCACAAAAAACTCCTTTCTACACTCGCCTTTTTCCCTAATTGGGTTCACAAAATCAACTAGTTCTATAGCTTTTCTAGGTAGCTGGGAATGGCAATTTGACACGCTATGCCCTAGCCCGCCCATTTTGGGCCCTGCCCCGGTGATCCGCGGCGGAGTTAGTATTAAAACTAAGAAAAAAATTTAAAAAACTATTATAGTTAGTAATTATATGATTTTTAAGGTTATTTATCCGGGCCACTCCATTTTTGTGTATCGGCTCACTCCTATATTTTTTCTAGCTCAGCCATTGGCCACATGAGTACTCTGCCGCCTGACCTAACATTTTTATTTTTTAAATATATTTTTTGATATATTTTTTGCATATATATATGATATCTTATATACTTAATATAATATTTAACATGCGTTAATAATATAAATATAAGATGTTTTTTTGTTAATAACACAAAATACAAGATAAAAACATATAAAAATAAATTTAAATCTACACGGGTTGCCCCGCCCCATGACACGAAGCGGGACAACCCGTTCCGTCTCGTGGGGTGGAAGGGACGAGTTTGAGTCTTCAAATACCCGCCCCGCCCATTGCCATCCTTAGTAGAATCAACTAGAAAACTAACTCTACTGAACAATTAAAACCAGCAATAAATTCTGTAGACTTCCTCCTCCCATTCTCTTATCCTGTCTTATTCTGAGACACAAGAAATACAATAGATCAACGTTACAACCTTATCCTTCACACATACAACCAAAGCCAAATTCTTGGCTCACAAAGCACCACATTTATCATCTACAACATTCTTCACCTCAAAAAAACAACCCTCCATAAAACCACACAACTAATAACTTCAACAAATCATCACTAAAGTTGTTGCAAAACTTCACCTCCTTTTTTTCTTCACTTACAATTCTCCAATCATGGCAGCAGATTATACAGGCTCAAGAAAATCCAACACTCAAATCCTACAAGAACTCGAGGCCCTCAGCGAGACGTTATACCAATCCCACACGTCGAATCCAACACGACGAACCGCCTCTCTCGCTCTCCCAAGAACCGCAATTCCCACATTCTCATCCATCGATGAAACTAATGCCGAAAAAGATGAAATTACCCTCAACCCCAAACCGCGATCGAGACGAATGTCCTTATCTCCGTGGCGGTCTAGGCCAAAGCTCGAGTCCGAAGAAGAAAATGATAAAACAAAACAGAACACTTCATCATCATCTGCAAAGAATAAGTTTGCTGATGAGCCATTATCAGCTACAGCATCAGAAAAGAAAGGAATTTGGAACTGGAAGCCGATTCGAGCATTAGCTCACATCACCATGCAAAAACTGAGCTGTTTGTTTTCTGTTGAGGTTGTCACTGTCCAAAACCTTCCGGCCTCAATGAACGGCCTGCGTTTATCGGTCTGCGTACGAAAGAAAGAGAACAAAGACGGCGCCGTTCAGACAATGCCGTCCAGAGTTTCACAAGGGGCTGCTGATTTTGAGGAGACACTATTCATAAGGTGCCATGTTTATTACACACCTGGAGGTAAAGACACAAACATGAAACTCGAACCTCGTCCGTTTTTAGTATACGTTACAGCTGTCGATGCCGAGGAATTAAATTTCGGAAGAAGTTCAGTGGATTTAAGTGGACTAATACAAGAATCCATTGATAAGAGCTTTGAAGGTGCAAGAATTAGGCAATGGGACAAAAGTTTTAGTCTTTCTGGGAAAGCTAAAGGAGGTGAACTTGTTCTGAAATTGGGATTTCAGATTATGGAGAAAGATGGAGGCACAGGGATATATAGCCAAGCAGAAGGGCAGAAATCTGGAAGAAGCAGAAACTATTCGCCTTCTATCGGTCGAAAACAATCGAAAACATCGTTCAGCGTACCTAGTCCGAGAATGTCGAGCAGAGCAGAAGCTTGGACACCTTCACAGAAAGGAACAGCAACAATATCAGATGATCTTACAGGAATGGATGACTTGAATCTTGATGAACCGGCACCACAGCCGATAATTTCTCAAAAATCGGACGAACCAGCAGAGACAAAAACGGACGATAACGACTTACCGGATTTTGAAGTAGTCGATAAAGGAGTCGAAATTCAGGACAAAGAAGAAGAAGAAGAAGAAGAGCAATATTCTGAAGAGAATTCAGACAAGAGATCAGTGTCAAGTGAGGTTGTTAAGGAAGTTGTGCAAGATCAATCGAGTCTCACACGATGGACGGAGCTCGATTCGATAGCACAGCAGATTAAAGCTCTCGAATCGATGATGGGAGACGAAAAAGCAATGAAAACAGATGATCAAGAAACACTGGATGCAGAGGAAGATAAAGTGACCAGAGAGTTTCTTCAAATGCTGGAGGGTGATACAGAAGACGATAATAATCTCAAGAACGATCAAATCGCACCCATCAAGTACGACCAATCAGAAGAAACAGAATCCGAGGTTTATCTGCCTGATCTCGGAAAAGGATTAGGCTGCGTCGTTCAGACAAGAAACGGAGGCTACTTGGCCGCGATAAACCCTACAGACATTAAGGTTGCAAGAAAGGACACGCCAAAACTCGCTATGCAAATGTCGAAGCCATTGGTAATTCAATCAAACAAGACAGGATTCGAGATGTTTCAAAAATTGGCGGCAATTAGCATCGATGAATTGACATCGGAAATGTTATCACTGATGCCTATAGATGAATTAAAGGGCAAAACAGCAGAGCAGATCGCTTTCGAAGGCATCGCATCGGCTATAATCATGGGACGAAACAAAGAAGGCGCTAGCTCAAGCGCGGCGCGCACGATCACAGCTGTCAAAAACATGGTGACGGCGATGAACATTGGCCGAAAGGAGAGAGTGTCGTCCGGAATATGGAACGTTAGCGAAGAGCCTCTGACTGTCGATGAGATTTTAGCCTTCTCCTTGCAGAAAATTGAGAACATGGCGATCGACGCACTGAAAATCCAAGCGGACATCGCCGAAGAAGAGGCTCCGTTCGACGTTTCGCCACTCGATGCGAAAACGACTTCAGCTAGTGGTAAAGTGTACAATCACTTGTTAGCTTCTGCTATTCCGATTGAGGATTGGATCAAAATAGACGACTCATCAGAAATGATAACAATTTCATTGGTCGTCCAATTACGGGATCCGATGAGGCAGTATGAGGCCGTCGGAGGTCCTATGATAGCTCTGATTCACGCTTCAGAATTTACCGACAAATCTGATGGTTATGCTGAGGAGAAGAAGTACAAAGTGGCGAGTCTACAAGTAGGCGGCGTAAAAGTGAGAAGTTTAGGGAGTAAAAATGTGTGGGATAGTGAGAAGCAAAAGCTTACAGCATCAGAATGGCTGGTGGCATATGGAATGGGAAAGGCGGCCAAGAAAGGTAAACGTATCGCGTCGAAAGGACCGGATCTTCTTTGGAGCATTTCATCGCGCGTAATGGCTGATATGTGGCTCAAGCCGATAAGAAATCCTGATGTCAAGTTCAACAAGTAAAGTGAGAGTTGATCAGAAATTAATCCTTTGGAAACTAAACAATGTGAGTATTCAGGTGATGGTTTTTTTCTTGCATGTGTTTTGTAGATTATTTGCATTAGGTAGAAGAAGAATGAAAAGAAGAATTGTGCCTTCTCATTTTTACTTCATATTTGCTACAAAAATTTGTATTGGGAAATTCTAATAAGTGCATTTGTATACAAAATTTGCTCATGGTATTGTTCTATTTGGTGATAGTAGAAATCATGATGTTCAACTTTCTTTTTATGAATGTTTTATATACAAAGACTATGTTGTATCCCAATTTCCTTACAAGGAAGTATGTATATACAACCAATTGGATGCTTTCTCGAGCATTAGAAAAATGTCCCGAAAGAGTAGATAATTCGACACAGCTAGAAAAGATTGGACACTCTATGGGAGTGTTTGCAAACTCTTAAAAAAAGAAAAGTTATTCTCTCAAATAAGCTGCAGATAATTCATGAGAAGATCTTCACTTGCATTTGGAGCATTTTTTTTTTGTCAAGGAAGTCTCCTTATAAAGCTTTGTTATGAAGTGCATTTGGAGCAACTTAGATGATTCAGTACTTTAAATGTAAGCAGACAATGAGAAATGTTTAATCATCTAGCTGCTTCACAAATCAGAAATTGGATCACTTAATGTTGTCCAATTGACTACAAAATCTGATACAGATGATGGGGTCATGAATATAAAAAAAAGCATAGGAAATGCAGACAGTATGTACTCACCATAACAACACCATATATTACTAAAACAATCTTTCTTAATACCATGATATCAATTAATTATCTCTAACACTCAAGTCAGAATCAGTTCTCCAAAGAAATATGAAGACCAAAGAACATAGAACTCGAAAATATGCAAATGATTGTGTACGTTGAAAATTGTGCAAATGAGTATTTTATGTACTCTTGAGAGAAAATTTTCATCTAGTGTAACCATACGGCCCATCTAGGCCCGTATACTTAGGACATAACATCAATAGCTAACTACGAGATGTTACTACCTGTGTACATACCACTCAAATTATATATATATATATATATATATATATATATATATATATATATTTACTCTGATGACTTGAGTTTCTATTACTTTTCCAAGTTGGTAATACTGCAAATGTACAACCGGAAAATTAACAAAAATATCTAGGGCGAGTGCATATACTTTAATCTCTTTATATATAAGAAGATTTAAGCCACTGCGGTAAAATTATAGATTGATGAAATGCCTGAATTCTAAATTATGCGCTGAAATTAGTGTTTGATCACATATTCCACACCACTAATAAGTGAATATATTAGTAGTAGGCATGCAATAGATTAGATGGCCTCCAAGTGACACTACAAAATAATGAGCATAATTCCCTACTTGCTAATACCACTAACTTTAATTTCCGTAATTTCACCACTATGCTTTCATCCATTGATACAATATGTAAGACCGTAAAAAATGGTGTGTTTTTTTCAATTGAGATTCTCCAACCACCAGTACCAAACATGTGCACATATAAACTCAGTCCAAACTCCCTAGGCATCATATAAGTGTTTCATTTGATGTTACAATCCATTAAGTGAACGTCATATCTATAAGATGGCGTCATTATTTATGTAGACATGATATTCACCTGGCGCGAAAACGAAAAAAATACCATATTAAACACTATAAACAATAAAAGATCTAGACTATCATGATTTTTTTTTTGGCTTAACTTGAACATGTTGCGATCACTAAAATCACACATTTACAATTAAATTGATTGAGGTAGCTCTTATTTATGTGTTTACACAAATAGAGTTGAAACTTTCCATAAGATGTCAAACATAAGTGCCCAAAATCTTAGTATAATATTTGATATCTAAAAAAAATCAATTAGGGAAGGGTTAACATCAAAGAAACAAATGCAACAAGAGATGATCAACGGTGCACCTAAACAAAACCATTGTCAAACTTTTAATTTTGTCTCATTCATGACCATGTCCTAATCAAGCTTTGGGACATTATAATTACAATTCTAAATCTTGAAAAATGAGATAAATATTATGGCGTACATAAGATAATACCTTCAATTTTTTTATTTATTATGAAGAGGTTATAAATTCTAAATTCCGTTATATTTTTGTTCGAACCCCAGCTAAGAAAATAAGGGTGACGGTATTCACGCCTCCAAATCCTCTAAATAAAATCCTCGTCTCATGGGTTAAAATCCGTGAGACAAAGCCCAACACCCAAACCCAAAGTAATAAACCCAAAGCAATAAAAGAAATAAGAAGAAAAAGACTTTCTAATACAGCAGTTTCTATTTCAACTCCTCAATATAATTCTAACGGCGGGAACAAGGTTGCGAGGTTTGCAGTTGGGGAAAACGAAAATTTGTTCCGTGTAGTTGTCCACTTTACTTATCCTCAGTATAAGGCTTGAAGCCTTGAACTAAGAGTACAGCAGACATATCCTCTTAAAAAGATAGTTGAGCTAGGGGGAAAAAATTTTGGGATAGGGGTAACCAGTCGTGCTGGCTACGCCCCTAGTTGGCGTAGTGGTTAGTGTTGGTGAATTCGAGCAAAAAAGGGAGGTAAAGAGAGATTGAGGTGGTTGTTGGCGATGGGGAGGGGGAGGGGAAAGCGTTGCGGATGTAAAAAAATAGTTCAAGACGGCATATAATCGAAGATATTGAGATTAAAAATGATAGACTTGAGAAGTGTTGATGTCTGTATTTGATCAACAACACAAAATATATAATAATGGACTGGAAATGAGTAAAGTGGCTGTAATCTAGTTTTTTATTAATATGTCGAGTTGATGAGCTTTGTCGGCTTTGGCTTACAGAATTTGAATTTACAAAGTTATATAAGGTTTTTTTGTTGTTATTTTCGTCATAAATGAGTTCTATTTATACTAATACACCTAGTGGCCTAATAATCATTACATCTATAATACTTGTGGGACACTTGTCCTCTTCTTGCTGTGCGTGGACCGCATGGTTGCCATGTAGTAGAAAGTGCTTGTTGACTTGTCCCATTAATGCTTTGCCAGGTGGCTCCTTGGTCTGCCACTGGAGGTTCAGTCCAAGCTGGGTTGATTTTATGGTAGAATGCTTGATTCCGTTAGAAAATCTTCGGTTGGGTTGGGCTCAGGTTTGTCCAGCTGCTCGGCTGAGTGTGGTCTGGTGATCGAGAAATTCTTACCACAAGCGTACGGTGTCAAGTTTTAGTATAGTTTTGAAAGTAGGGTTATCATCTCCACAGGGATTGTTATCGAATTTTATACTAAGTACTATAATTAAAATAGCTTAATTCTATCTAGAAATCGAAAAGAGATGAATGTTTATTATACTAAAAATAAAACTAAAAATAAGCAAACAATTGGTTCAGACAATTAATCAAACACTTAAGATATAAATTCTAGAGGGTTAATTTCACCTAGTTATCCTCTATGTTCTCAATCCAATTCATTAATCACAAGTTATTAATCTATAAGCCAATATTCCTACCGGTTATCACTTCCTCTCTCGAGTGCCAAGTGATTCTAGGTTCCAATTCTGATTTCGATATCTCTATTCAAATCATAAATTAAACCCTAATACGCTCGATGAATATTCTATCATAGGCTTCAAAAGATTCATAAACCTCTCGGTTCTATGAAACCCTAGTGATATGGAAATTACCATTATAGCCACGCCTAGGTCGAAATCACCATATTGACCTCGTCTCGCTGGAAATTACCAAGATGCCCCCAGGATCTGCGGCTTTTTTTATATGGTCCCGACCCGACCCGAAATTCTGGGTCGGGTCGCCCGCGAGCTGCTCACCGTCGATTGGGTACCACGTGTACAATGATCCGCATTGCACGGTGAATAATACTATAAATACGACACAAAAATCAAGGTAAAAGGTAACTTGTTATTATTCTAAATTACCTCGCTCTTTAGCTTTCTAAGTACCTCAACTACCTGATTCTGACTTAGGCATCGGAGGGCCTTAGCTGGGAGCCATCCCGGCAGCCTAACGTGCGTTCTGTTTCAGGTACCCTCGAACAAAGTACCTCACCTCGCTTTTTGGGGATCCTTGGCCAGGTCACTTCATGGAAAACACTTCACCTCGCTTTGTGGGTCCCTTGGTCAGGTACATCTGATTTACTTTCCTAAATCAGTTGGCGCCGTCTGTGGGAAAGAGGTCTAGCTAAAGATGGAGGAAACACCAGGGAAGACATTGGAAACACCTAAGCACGCATCGAAGACACCTCAGGGGGTCGTGGAGGACCCTCCCCGAGAAACATCGCCAATTCGTTCGCTTCACTTCGGGGGACCCTCTTTGGTATAGGAGGAGGAGCAGATGATTCACATGAAAGCTAGCGACTTTGAGAAAATGCTGGAGAAAATGTTGGAGGATAGGGAGAGAAAGGGCAAGAAAGTTATGGAGGCACATCCTCAAGATCCGCCACTGAAAGAGGGAAATGTGGAAAAGCGAAACGAAGTCCCGGATGATTTTGAAGAGGTGGCTAGCCAAGCAGTCAGGCCACCAGCGAGGCAACCAGTGGAGGTCGTAGGCAAACCAGTTAACAAGCTTGGGGACATAAATAAACTGAGTGAGCAAATCGAGCATGTTACTCGATAGCTAGATGATTTGAAGCGGAGGGGAGCTGTAACATCCGCTTTGTAGAAAAGGGGATCTCCATTTTCTCCCGAGATCCTAGCCGAGGTGGTCACACCGAACTTCAAGCTTCCTGATCTCCCGAAATATGATGGGAATAGGGACCCTCAGGAACATCTCACTGCTTTCGACCATGTGATGCAATTGTATGGGCAATCTGATCCATGAATGCTAGAATATTCATCACCACGCTGACGGGCAAGGCACAAGAGTGGTTCATGGTATTGCTTAGGGGAACTGTGGTTTCTTATGAATAGTTGGCTCGAAAGTTCTTGTATCAGTTCGCAAGCCAAAAGCGAGCTCGAAGATCGGCTTCGCATTTGTTCACTATAAGGGGAGGGGTGAGAGAGTCACTCAGGGAGTTTATAAATAGGTTAAATGATGAAGCGTTGGAGATGCAAGATATGCGGATTCATATGATGACTAATATCCTTATCCTCTGATTGCAAAAAGGACCTTTAGCATCAGCACTCGCTCGCGAACCACCTATTGATAAGGAACAGTTAATGGAGGTGACCCAAAAGTACATACGGGGAGGAGGAGATGAATGCTCGAAGATCGGGAGTGGTCCCAAGTGGCTCGGGTTCCACGGGAAGGGAGGGATCTTAGAGAGAGGCTTCAATTTAGGGCCGAGAGAGGCCTGGAGGCCGAGGTCCGATCAAGATCGCCCTAGGGGACATGCAAGGCCCAATAGATACACTCTGTTGAATGCGCCCAAGTCACGCCCTAATGGCCATAGAGCGAACCGATATCTTTGGGTGGCCAAAAAGATGAAGACAACCTCGGTCGAAGAAATATAGACAAATATTGTCGCTTTCACAAGGACCATGGCCACGATACCGAGGATTGTATCCAATTGCGAGACGAAATTGAAAGGCTCATTCAGCAAGGGTACCTACAAAATTTTGTTTTGAAAGAAGAACGAGGTGGAGGACCTAACCGGGACCCTAGGCGCAGATCACCAGCTCACAAGTCACGAAGCCGGTCGAGAGGTCGCCATGAGGCCGGACATAGGCAAGAGCGTCCAAGGGAACGTTCTAGGCCAAAGCAAAATCAAGAAGGAGATAACTTGCCTCGTAGAGGAGTTATACACATGATAGCAGGAGGTGACTCGCAGAGTGCGAGAAGGAAGCATGCGCGTAACCTCACCCACGATTCTAAGAGGAGGCTGAAGATCATGAGTTTCCAAAACTCTAGCCCTATTACGTTTGATGGTCGTGACCTCACGGGGGTCGAGGCAGGTCAGAACGACCCGATGGTGATCACAATGGGCATCGCCAACTTCGCTGTACAAAAAGTCTTGGTGGACAATGGGAGCTCGGCGGACATATTATTTATGCATGTGTTGAGGAAGATGGAATTGGATGTAACTGCCTTGCATCCAGTTGACACTCCGCTGATTGGAGGAAGCGAAGTGGTTCCTCTAGGAACCATTAATCTCCCCACCTCGCTAGGCGAAGCGCCATGCCGAAAGACAATCTTGATCAAGTATCTGGTGGTAGACGCCCCATTTGCTTATAATGTGATCATGGGGCGACCCCGACTAAATCAGTTCCAAGCCGTGGTGTCCACCTACCACTTGAAGATGAAGTTCCCTACAGCAGGAGGGATAGGCGAAGTGCGAGGTGATCAGAAGACGGCTAGAGAATGCTATAATGTTTCCCTAAAAAAGAAAAAGGAAGGGAGAGAAATGAGAACGATAAGACAAATAACGCGTGAGGAAGAAGTTGGGCTGAGTAAAAAACAAAAGGAGAAGGTTTAAAAAGCTAGGATAATGGCGGAGTATAGGGTCGAGCCATCGGAGCAATACAAAGTGATTGAGCTCGAGCCAGGCGACCCGAATAAGTTCACTAAAATAGGGTTCCAAATGGACTCGAAGCTAGAAGTGATGATGATTCAATTTCTTAAGGAGAACGTGGATATCTTCGCCTGGAAACCTTCTGATTTCCAAGGCATAGACCCAGAAGTGATGGTTCACCGACTGAATGTGGACCCGTTAGCGAGGCCAGTGAAACAAAAAAAAAGCGAAGCTTTGGAAGTAAAGAAACAAAATTATAGAAAACGAGGTGAACAAATTATTGGAGTGGGATATGTTGTGGAGATTCAGTTCACAGAATGGTTGTCAAATGTAGTTGTAGTGCCCAAGGCTAATAATAAATGGAGGATGTGCACAGACTTCACAGATCTGAATAAGGCATGCCCCAAGGATCCTTACCCCCTGCCTCGCATCGACCTTTTGGTAGATTCCACGTCAGGATGTGCCTTGCTTACCATGATGGATGCTTACCAAGGATATCACCAAATTTTTATGGCGGAGGAAGACAGAGATAAGACTTCGTTTGTGACGGATAATGGAGTTTATTGTTACATAGTAATGCCTTTTCGGCTAAAGAATGCGAGAGCTACTTATCAGAGGTTAGTTAACCTCATGTTTAGAGAGAAAATTGGCAAATCAATGGAAGTGTATGTTGATGACATGTTGGTAAAAAGTGTGAAGGAAGAGGATCACCTTGAGCATTTGAGGGAGGCATTCAAAATAATGCGAGCCTATGGTATGAAATTGAATCCGACGAAGTGCACCTTCGGAGTGCGAGGTGGAAAATTTTTGGGCTTCATGGTGCATGAGAGGGGGATCGAAGCGAACCCGAGAAGATAAAAGCTATAATGGAAATGAGTTCACCTAGAATGGTCAATGAAGTACAACAACTTACGGGAAAGATCGCCTCGTTGAACAAAGTTCATTTCGAGGTCACCGATCGCAACCTCCCTTTTTCAACACTTTGAGAAACATGAAGAATTTTCTATGGACGGAGGAATGTGAGAAGGCGTTCAAGATTTGAAAAGGTACCTTATGTCTCCACCGTTCTTCGTCCAAAACCCAAAAAGGAGAGGCTCTATTTTTATACCTAAATCTCGGCGGCCGTGAGCTCGGTATTGGCAAGAGACAAAGAGGGAGTTCATCGCCCAATTTACTACGTGAGCAAGTTGTTACAAGGAGCCGAAGAGAGGTACCTAGAGACTGAAAAGTAAGCTCTAGCCTTGGTAGTATCAGCCAGGAAGTTGCGACCTTACTTCCAATCTCATCAAATTATTGTCCTCACAAATCAACCGTTGAGACAAGTGTTAGAAAAATTGGAGCTATCAGGTCGCTTAGTGAAATGGTCCGTTGAATTGGGGGAATTTGATATTAAGTACCAAAGCAAAACGGCGGTGAAGGCTCAAGTTCTGGCCGACTTCGTCACGAGGCAAGTGGGTTGGAAATTAAAATTCAAAAAGAGAAAGTGACGTGGTTGATGCATGTGGATGGGTCGACGGTGGCTACAGGAGGCGGAGCCGGGATCTTATTGCAGAAACCTAATTCTTTCGAGGTCGAAGTGGCACTTCGCCTCGAATTCGAGGTGACAAACAACGAGGCTGAATATAAAGCTCTACTGGCAGGCACTGTTCTAAAAGACCCCGCCTAGCTCCTATTAGTCCCCGCCTAGGCGCTAGGCCCCCCTTGTCCGCCTTGGTTATTCTTTCGATTAGGCCCTGCCTAACTCCGCCCAAGTCCCGCCTAACCCCGCCCCCTCGCTCCGCCAGCGCTAGCCCCGATCACACCCGAGTAGCGCTGGCGCTTTTTAGAACACTGCAAGGTGGTTTTAAAAATGGCGCAGAAGTGCAATGTGAAGAGGTTGATAGCTTACACCGACTCTCAGTTGGTGGCAATGCAGGTTGAAGGTACGTTTGAAGCCAATGATCGATCCATGGCTAATTATTTGGAGAAAGCGAAGCGGTTGATGGAAAAGTTCAAAACTTTTCAACTACAGCAGATCCCAAGAAATGAAAATGAGCGAGTCGATGCTTTAGCTCGCTTCACGAGTGCAGCAAGTGGGAACAGCTCGAGGAAAGTGATCGTGATGGTGGCGACACAGCTGGAATTGGTAGCGAAGGAAGGCCCCATCGAGCAGTATCCAAGCGAGGCACTAGTTTGTCCAATCGACACCCCGATCGATTGGATGGAAGAGTTGAAAAATTTCCTAGAAAAGGGAATCTGACCATTGGATCCGATAAAAGCTAGAAGGGTCCAAGTTAGAGCATCTCGGTTCCAATTGATAAACAATGAGATGTATAAAAGATCAATAGGAGGACCATTGCTAAAGTGCCTTGGACCAGAAAGGGCGATGTATGTAATGAGGGAAATTCATGAGGGCAACTGTGGCAACCATTCAGGAGGCAAGGCACTTGCCCAGAAGGTGATACGGCAAGGTTACGTTTGGTCGACATTAGCAAAAGATGCAATGGAGTTTGTCAAAAAGTGTGCGAAGTGTCAGTTCCATGCGAACCTAACTCATCAGCCGACGACCCAGTTGGAAACGATCCCTATTGCTTGTCCTTTTGATCAATGGGGAATCGATATCTTGGGTCCATTTCCAGTGGCTAGAGCTCAGAAGAAATTCATCATTGTGGTAGAAGAGTACTTTTCTAAGTGGATTGAGGCCGAGGCAGTGGCTAGGATTACGGAAACCGAGGTCATGAATTTTTTGTGGAAAAATATCGCATGTAGGTACGGGGAGCCCAGAGTTATAATATCAGATAATGGCACTCAATTCCAAGGAAAGAAGGTCAGAGAATGGTGTGAAGAATATAAAGTCAAGCAAAATTTCACAGTTGTTGGGAACCCTCAAGCAAATGGGCAGACTGAGGTTGCAAATATAATTATACTACAACACTTAAAAATGAGGCTAGAGGAAGTGAAGTCATATTGGGTGGATGAGCTACCTGGAGTTCTTTGGGCATATCGAATGACCCCACGGACTTCGACGGGTGAGACGCCCTTCATCTTAGTGTATGGGTCGGAAGCGATTGTGCCAGTTGAAATTGGAGAAACTTCACTTCGGGTCGCTTGCTACGAGCCTGAGAGCAATAGTGAAGCTAGAGAACTCGAGCTCGAGCTCATTGAAGAAAAGCAAGACAAAGCGTTCATTCAGATCCAAGCGGCTAAGGTAAGGATGAAAAATGCATACAACAAAAGGGTTCAGGAGCGAAGCTTTCATGTAGGGGATCTAGTGCTCAAAAAAGTGGAGGTTTCCAAACATGTTGGGAAGCTGGAGGCGAATTGGGAATGACCATTCAAAGTGATTGAGGTGCTGAAGAGGGGAACATACAAACTCGAAAACATGCAAGAAAAGGAGCTCCCGAGGCCTTGGAACATTCATAACTTAAGGAGGTTCTATACTTGACGTTGCATAACTAATCTATTTTATGTACCTAGCTTAATTTTGGAAGCACTGAAGACTTATGTTAAAAGCTCTCTTCAATGAAAGAACATGAGATATCACTTGCAATGTTTACTTTTTCGCAAACACATATGTTTAGTATTTCAGGGTCGAAAGCGAACTATTCAAGATTCGTAGGCTCGCAAAAAAAGCCCCCTAAAAGGCTAGCAGGCCCAAGACGATCCCACGAGGGATCTAGGCCATAAGCTCCCTACCCTCGAACAAAGTACCTCACCTCGCTTTTTGGGGATCCTTGGCCAGGTCACTTCGTGGAAAACACTTCACCTCGCTTTGTGGGTCCCTAGGTCAGGTACATCTGATTTACTTTCCTAAATCACCTAGGTTGTGCTATTCTATGGCCAGACGTTCAATTACCTCTCTCGAGTGTCAAATCAAACACGCCAAACAATCTAAACTATTGATCAGATAATTCAGATGCAATCAAATCAAATAGCACAAATAGATTAATAAACATGCGAATTTCATAAACTGGAAATCAAAACATAGGTTCAAACGTAAGTTACATTAATCCCCTAGAAATATGGGTTTAGCTCATAATGGATGTACAAAAACTCGTAAAGAAATATTATACATCTCAAAAATTGACAAAGAAAAGCAAAGAAAGAATTGAGAAGAAAAGCGAAGGAATTCTCTCTGTGTCCAGACGAGAAGTGCCTTCAATTGCCATCCCGAACCCTAGCTCCATGTCTCTTGCCTTGCGTTGTGCTCAAAAAAATGTCCGACCCCTTGTTTGACATGAGTTCTTGTATTTATAAGCTCGAAACCCTCGAAAATCCGTCAAAAAGCCCGAAGAAATAAGTCAGCCACGTTCATCCCATGTTCAGGCTCGTATCGCGCCGCAGCCGCGCTATCCTCACTGCCGCACGCCGGCTGGCGGCCGCTTCCTCGGTGACGCTGCAGTGCCACCTGAACCTTCCCCTGTTGCCGCTAGCGCGCTGCAGTGCGCCATGGATGGCGCTGCAGCGCGCGCTGATGTTCGCTGCATGTCATCCGCTGGCGCGCTGCAACCCTTGATATGGGCGTTGCAAAGACGCCCTTCCCCTCGCCCGTTGTACTCTTTTTCGACCCCTTGGCGTGGCGCGGGGTTTTTAGCGTTGCGGCGCTCGATCTTACTTGATATTTTTCCGTTCTTCCGCTTCTAACTTGCGATCTTCCCCGTCCCAACACGTTTTTTATCGTTTTTGATCAATTTCAGCTACCAAGATCATTCCCAACTCTGGAACGACAACTAATTACATGAATTCTACTCAAACGACACTAAAAGTACCCGAAAACAACGCAAAATCCTAGTCTAGAATACTCAATACATTGGTATAAAACCAACTTAATATATACCCCCAAACTTAGACGTTTGCTTGTCTTCAAGCAATTACAGACACTATAAAATCAACAAACATGAAGGAAATAAGAATAAAGACGACTGACTCAACAGACTAACTGTAAAACTTCACAACCAAACTCATTCGTCAATTTTCGTTTCACTATCAATCAAGCACGTGTTTTCACTGTGATCATGAAGGTGGAATTTTCATGCCAACACCGTTTTCATTATCCAGATAGATTCACGCAATCAAGTGTTTTCAAGACAATCCAGTTTCTTAATATAAAGATAGGATAATTACCGGACTCCATAGGTTTGTCTTTCACACTAAGCTCCACTAATGTAGGCTAATGCAACACAAGGATCAATAGGACTTTCAAGGCTTGTAATGCGGGCTTAGGTTAAGGTAGGAAAATATAGGTTTAAGTGGCTCAAATCACACAAACACACAATTATCACTTCGAATCATCAATTAGCAACTACCCTTCATTTTATGGCATCCCCAATGTTTATGAACCTTCAATCCCGCTGATTTTTCTCATTTTTATTTTCAAATTTTATTTTTCGGAACCCCCAAACTTATTCTTTTGCATACATGGGGTTTCATATTTTCTTTTCTCGGGCAACTTCATGAACCTTCAATATTTTCTATACTTTGTGTGTATGAGTGATGGGTAATTAGGATTTTCACATTCAGGCTCTGGGTATTAGATTGGTTACCAAAGAAACGGATTTAAAAGGCTCAAAGGGGGACACTAGGGAACAAAGATAGGCACCAAAAAGCCTTCATTACAACCAAAGGAAAAAAGTCCTTTTTGATTCACAATTTTGCATACATCCTAGTGGCGGAGATATGAGACGATTTGCAAGCCTATGGTTAATTTGTATTAGTCCCCGGCAACGGCGCCAAAAACTTGTTCGCCTTATTTTTAGCTTCACCGCAAGTGTACGGTGTAGTTTATAGAATAGGGTAAGCAAGGTCGTATCCACGGAGACTAATAAATTAATGCGCTAAGTATTGAACTAAGATAGCCTTATTTTTATTTAGACGATCGAAATTGAATGATTGTTGTAGAAGAAAAGATAAGAATAACCACAAAAACACAAGATGAAAATAATAGTGGAATTACCAAGGAAATGAAATGGATTCCCCCGGTTATGGTTTCAATTAATATTCCTCTTGTTTTACGATTTAATCAAAGCCAAAGGTTATTATCAATACACCTATAAGACGATCACAACGGTATTTTATCCTCCCTCTTGAGATGTATATAAAGTGTAGATTGAAATATCTATGCTAGTATCTCTACTCAACATAAGATACACAACTCCCAAATGCACAAAAGATCAAATATCCTCACAAATATTCACAAACCTCTCGATTATGCAAATATTCATGTCAAGTACTCAAGATCTAATATTGAAACTCATCTCTCGAATTATGAATCAATATATCAAACATGCTAAATCATTGGCCAAATGATAAAACAAGAATAAGAACAAAGTACTCAAATAGGCTTCAAGACAATAACTTCAATTAAGATTAAAACAATCAACAAGAGTTCAATTAATCTACTTCCAAAACCCGGAAATCACAAGAAGTTTAGCTACCCATTATAAATAAACAACTCATAGACAAATTGTTCATCTTCATAAGAAGCTAAAATGAAAGATTAAAGCACAAAGAATGAGAAAACTTAGGGAAATGGATAATCTCTCGATTAATCTTCAATCCTCAAGCTCCGATTCGACCCGATTCTTCCCTTGATTCTTCCTTGATGAAATTGGTGTGTTTATTGTGTTCTTGGGTGTATTCCCAGCCTTTCCTCCATACCCTAGATCAAGCCTCCCATTTATCTATTTATAACCCCTCAAAAGTTCAAGAAAAAGGTGGAGAAACATAGTAATTTCCGCCCCGGGGCGCTGCGGCGCCCAACCATGTTATACGCACAAAAACCCGCCCGGGCGCTGCAGCGCCCGCCTAACCCAGAAAAACACCATCGCCCTGTCTCGGGCGCTGCAGCGCTCGCCCGGTTTTTTCACCCACCAAATGTCCGAATTTGATTTTGAGCCCTTCATCAAAGTTGTAGCCCTATCTCTTAGCTTTCCATAGCCACTTGAATCATCTCAATATCAATTTTGTAGAGAGAGTTATGGCCAAAATACGAAATGCTGCCAGTAATGGAAATTTCAAACGCGTTTGGACGTTTCTTCAAATCAATCTCTCGTTGTTTGCTTGTTTGTACTTGTTTTGATACCCGATTCATTACTATGACTATAAACTCAATATAATTGGCTCTCAACATGGCTTGGCTACTCAAATGACTCAAAATAATCAAAAACAACACAAAACTCAAGTCTAGGAAGCCCAAATCAATGGTATAAAATCAAGTGAACAAATACCCCCAAACTTAAATTGTTGGCCGTCCCGGTCAACACTTTTAAAAACAAGACAAAACATGACTGAGAGTAATAAAAAGTAGAATGCACAACAACTCCATAAAATTTTGTATTGTTCATCGTAGCTATCAAGCAATGAATTAACCAAGCCTTAAACATCTAACATAGAGCACATATTAAAGAAACCATGGTAAATGCTAAGAATTACACCTCACAAAGATCAAGTGTATACTCTCATCTCGAATGAATATAGGACGTGTTTACGCTCAATTCAATTCAATATTGCAGAATTACCATAGGCTTGCAAATCGTCTCATATCTCCGCCACTAGGATGTATGCAAAATTGTGAATCAAAAAGGACTTTTTTCCTTTGGTTGTAATGAAGGCTCTTTGGTTGGGGTAGGAAAATATGGATAGAGTGACTCAAACTCGGCGTATAGACCGGTGAGCATATAATTCATCTACATTAAAGCTCAATATGCTACTCAAATCACCTCTCATTTTCACCAACTCTTCTTATCTCCATCCCCTTTATTTTGTAAACTCAACCATTCACATTACAATTTTTAACCTCCAAGTTCATTCAAAGAAAACTCATTCATCGATCTATTTTTTTTTTTATGAGTTTTCAACATTTCATATCTCCTTTTTCTTTCTCTTTTGTTCTCATCAACCAACTATAACATCACCTTCTAACATTTTGATTTCACCCATTCACCCTTATTCAATTCCTTTACTCAATGCTATACGCTCAAGTGTTGGGTAAAAAGATTTATCAAGTTAAGGCTTGAATTGTGGCTATTAAAAATTAGGCAATAGGCTCAAGTTGGCTAACTAGGGATTTCAATATCATCATTAGGTAAGCAAAAGGCTTGAAGGGCTAACAAAATGGCCTTTGATCATTTTCACACCGCATACAACATGTGACCTTGACAGATGCGAGCAAGTTATAGAATTCTAACAACATGAATGATACACTCAAATCACAAACAAGACTGCATATGATGAAAGCAAAGAAAGGCTCAAAAGCTCACAGGCTTGTAAATATGTAATTCAAAGCATCAAACCAAGTTTTCCATCTTAACATGCTCAATGTTATCTATTTATACGCTCAATCAACTCATGCTCAACACTCAATCCAAACAATACAAAATTTTCAAAATCAATCACAAGTTACAATCAAGAGATTAACTCACTCCCTAAAATCTATGAAAGCAATAAACATGCTAAAATCGTAAACATGCTACTAATGCAAATGCAACTTAAAATGCTCTACATGCAACTATATGAAAAAACACAAACAAATGCAATTTTTTTTTTTTTTTACACACTTCAAATCAAAATACTCACACATTTCAAATCAAAATACTAACTCTCCCCCAAACTTGAATGAAATTATATCGAAACAAGGGAAAAGATAGAATTTCAAGAAAGAAAAAAATGTGAAGTTACCATTGGGTTGCCTCCCAAAAGCGCTAGATTTACCGTCTATAGCTCGATGTATGAATTGGTGCCTCCCTTGAATGCATATATTAGCTGCTTTGGGTCATGGTCAAGTGCCATATTTGCCTTACTTGCACCTAATAATGCATACTTGGGGTGTCCAGGCAAGGATTTGAGTCCTGGCGTAGGAATATCTTGATCCGGTTTACGTGTATGTTGTTCGTTTGCATACGTATGATCGTATTTTTCTCGCTCGAACAACTTTCTTATAATATCTCGCACGAACTGCTCATTCGTACACGCTTGGGTTGTGTGTTCCTTGTCCTGTTTTTGTTCCCAAACGCGCCAAAAACTTGTTCGCCTTATTTTTAGCTTCACCGCAAGTGTACGGTGTAGTTTATAGAATAGGGTAAGCAAGGTCGTATCCACGGAGACTAATAAATTAATGCGCTAAGTATTGAACTAAGATAGCCTTATTTTTATTTAGACGGTCGAAATTGAATGATTGTTGTAGAAGAAAAGATAAGAATAACCACAAAAACACAAGATGAAAATAATAGTGGAATTACCAAGGAAATGAAATGGATTCCCGGGTTATGGTTTCAATTAATATTCCTCTTGTTTTACGATTTAATCAAAGCCAAAGTTATTATCAATACACCTATAAGACGATCACAACGGTATTTTATCCTCCCTCTTGAGATGTATATAAAGTGTAGATTGAAATATCTATGCTAGTATCTCTACTCAACATAAGATACACAACTCCCAAATGCACAAAAGATCAAATATCCTCACAAATATTCACAAACCTCTCGATTATGCAAATATTCATGTCAAGTACTCAAGATCTAATATTGAAACTCATCTCTCGAATTATGAATCAATATATCAAACATGATAAATCATTGGCCAAATGATAAAACAAGAATAAGAACAAAGTACTCAAATAGGCTTCAAGACAATAACTTCAATTAAGATTAAAACAATCAACAAGAGTTCAATTAATCTACTTCCAAAACCCGGAAATCACAAGAAGTTTAGCTACCCATTATAAATAAACAACTCATAGACAAATTGTTCATCTTCATAAGAAGCTAAAATGAAAGATTAAAGCACAAAGAATGAGAAAACTTAGGGAAATGGATAATCTCTCGATTAATCTTCAATTCTCAAGCTCCGATTCGACCCGATTCTTCCTTGATGAAATTGGTGTGTTTCTTGTGTTCTTGGGTGTATTCCCAGCCTTTCCTCCATACCCTAGATCAAGCCTCCCATTTATCTATTTATAACCCCTCAAAAGTTCAAGAAAAAGGTGGAGAAACATAGTAATTTCCGCCCCGGGGCACTGCGGCGCCCAACCATGTTATACGCACAAAAACCCGCACGGGCGCTGCAGCGCCCGCCTAACCCAGAAAAACACCATCGCCCTGTCTCGGGCGCTGCAGCGCCCGTCGACGGGCGCTGCAGCGCTCGCCCGGTTTTTTCACCCACCAAATGTCCGAATTTGATTTTGAGCCCTTCATCAAAGTTGTAGCCCTATCTCTTAGCTTTCCATAGCCACTTGAATCATCTCAATATCAATTTTGTAGAGAGAGTTATGACCAAAATACGAAACGCTGCCAGTAATGGAAATTTCAAACGCGTTTGGACGTTTCTTCAAATCAATCTCTCGTTGTTTGCTTGTTTGTACTTGTTTTGATACCCGATTCATTACTATGACTATAAACTCAATATAATTGGCTCTCAACATGGCTTGGCTACTCAAATGACTCAAAATAATCAAAAACAACACAAAACTCAAGTCTAGGAAGCCCAAATCAATGGTATAAAATCAAGTGAACATAAATCAACAGAGTTAAGCACATAGATGGAATTAATGGAAAGAAGATTAGATCACAGTTCAAACACATGCTCTTTTGACTGTTCAACTCATATTCAACAAATTAACTTAGTCATGCAGTTTCACAGTTTTACAGATGACCCGACTCGACACTTGACTCTTTTTTTGTTTTTCTTTTTTTTTTTTACTCAAGACTCGACTCGATGAATAAAAGTATATTGCACCCCCCAAACTTAAAACGACATTGTCCCTAATGGAGAGGTGGGAAAAAATGACTTTCCTGATAGCTGAGGAGCTGAGGCTCTTTATTGAAGTCATGTGGTGCTACTACGTGTATGAGGTGTCTCGTATAAGCTCACAATGCATCCTAGCACCCCGTGGGTATTGTATGCCTCCGAGGTGTGGTCTTGTTCTTCCTCTTCGCCTTGGCCCGGTCCCTTTGTGGTTTCGCATCTTTGTAACCTAGCAAGGTAGACAAGAAAACAAAACTCGTGGGAATACGGAATTTGGTTATGGGTGAGAAATAGAGAATCAAAGTACGTACATAATGCACCCAATTGGAAAATATAGTGCCATGTCAAGAAGGTAAGCCTAGATATGCAAGATAGCACTCAACAATGTAAAACTGTTATTGGGATATTTAATCAAACACCTCGTGTGCATGAATTTGGGAAGAGATGGTAAATGCAATGGATAACTCAATTCAATCCCAAAATTCAACACCAAGCCTAAGTCTAGCATGGACAACCAATCCACAATCCACAAATCAACAACAATTATCCTAGCACTACTATAATCCAATCACACCAAAAATCACAAGATGGGGAAACCATGGGGTGGGGTTTGAAAGTTGCAAACTTACCAAATAATGAGTGGATGAGATGAAGATGGTGTGTGTGGTGTTAGAGTGCTCCTTTATGAAGATGGAGTGGGATTTGCACAACTAAGAGGGCTGGGGTGTGATGCAACTTACTGCTCCTAAGAATGCAAAAAATTCAGAATGAAACAAAAACAACTACTAAACTATATATTAATACTACGAAAGCAATAAAAAGGGCTTGGGTTACCTCCCAAGAAGCGCTAAGTTTACAGTCTTCAGCCAGACTTTGTATTGTCCTCAAGTTGGGGCTCCAATAGGCATGTTATCCACATTTCCATTAGAAACTTCCCAACCACCATTGCCTTCAGCTATATTCCTAACCATCTGTTTACCATCATTTAATTCAAATTTTAGCATGTTGGTTGGATGGATGGTGAATACGACTTTATCCTTATTGACCCGCAGAGTTAGATCCCCCGTTTCTACATCGATCAAAGCCCTTGCTGTGCTAAAAATGGTCGCCCAAAAATTATAGGTTTTTTCTTGTCTTCGTTCACATCCAACACTACAAAATCCATAGGAAAAACAAATTTATCAATTCTTACCAACACGTTTTCAATGATTCCTCATGGATAGGCGATGGATCGATCAGCAAACTGCAAGGTGATATTGGATGGCTTCACCTCCCCGAGCCCAAGCTTCGTAACATCAGAGAGAGATATAAGATTCACACTAGAGCCAAGATCACAAAGTGGTTTCTCAAAGAAAACTCCTCCAATAGTACAAGGAATAGTAAAACTCCCTGGATCCTTCATTTTCTGAGGTAGTTTACTCTGAACTATTGGACTACATTCCTCTGTCAAATAGACAGTCTCAAACTCTTCAAACTTCATTTTCTTGGATTCCACTGGTTTCGCATAAATAAGAAATTTTTCGGGGACAGGCTGAACTTTTGCATCCATTTTCACATAAATCGCATTTCAGTTCTCTCTCGGATTAACCTCTGTATCTCTCGGGAACTTTCCCTTCTGCTGCAATGAATTCACTGTTGCAGCCAACTGACCCATTTGTGTCTCAATTGACCTAATATGCGTCTCCATTGTGCTCATCTTAGTACTCAGACTATCAATTTGTGCATCACTTCTGTTCATCCGATTCCTAGTCTCTTTGATAAATGAGTCGAGTATCTCCTCTAGCGACTGCTTATTTTCACCTCCGAATGCATTGGAACTTGATGGGTTGGGATAACCCGGGGGTGGATCAATACATTCCTATTGCTGCTATAAGAGAGATTCTCATGATTGCGAAGTCTCGGGTGATAGTGAGTTGGTAATGGATTACTTCTATTATTAAAATCCCGGTTATTTACATAGTTGACTTGCTCGGCCTCATGAGTGGTGGTTGCGTGAACGGCTGCGGGTGGGATCACGGCTTGCTGTGGTGTGCTGCCAGTATTCATGATTGCTAATTGCTGTGTCAGACTCGAGATTTGAGCTGCCAAAGCTGACATTGTATCAAGCTCAAGAACACCGGCAACCGGTTTTGGCGCTGACCTCTCGGAGGGCCACTGATAACTATTTGTGGCCATCTATTCAAGTAGAAGTAAGGCCTCAGTCGGATTTTTAGCCATCAATGTACCTCCTGCTGCCGCATCTAGTATCGTTCTCGTATGCCCATTCAGCCCATTGTAAAAATATCAACCTCCGCGACCGCATAACCATGTTATGGGCATCTCCGCAACAGATCTTTAAATCTCTCCCAAGCTTCATATAATGGCTCAAAATCAATCTGTTGGAATTGGGCTATCCCGCTCTTTAGTTGGAGTGTCTTGCTGGGAGGGAAGAATTTTGCCAAAACTTTTTAAGTCAGATCATCCCAGCTCGTAATACTCCCAAGGGCGAACGTTTGTAACCACTGTCTGGCTTTATCCCGGAGTGAAAATGGGAAAAGTCTCAATCTAATGGCCTCATCAGTCATACCATTCATCTTGATGGTTTCACAAATTTCCAAGAACGTGGCCAGATGTGTATTCGGATGATCCACTTGACTCCCCCCAAACTGATTTTGCTGAACCATGCTTATGATGCCCGGTTTCAATTCGAAATTATTCGCATTTATGGGCTGTCGCACAATTCTGGAATAATTTTGGTTCACGGTCGGCAGGAAATTGTCCTGGATTGCCCTTTCTTGTGCCACAGACTGTGGTGGCACATTCACGACCCAAATTCCGGCGTTCTCATTTCCCCCATCTTCTGCCATTGCTTGATTATGTGCTCGCTTTGCTGCTCTGATTGCTCGAAGTGTCCTTTCAATCTCTAGATCAAAAGGAAGCAAATTAATATACTTAGAATCTCGCATAAACAGACAAGTCAATGAGAAACACGAAATTATAATTCCTAAACTAGTCTAGATTAGGATTAAGACTACTTGGTAATAGTATTAGTTTAAAATAGGATAAAACAATCCCCGGCAACAGCGCCAAAATATTGATCGAGAAATTCTTACCGCAAACGTACGGTGTCAAGTTTTAGTATAGTTTTGAAAGTAGGGTTATCGTCTCCAGAGGGATTGTTATCGAAGTTTATACTAAGTACTATAATTAAAATAGCTTAATTCTATCTAGAAATCGAAAAGAGATGAATGTTTATTAAACTAAAAATAAAACTAAAAATAAGCAAACAATTGGTTCAGACAATTAATCAAACACTTAAGATATGAATTCTAAAGGGTTGATTTCACCTAGTTATCCCCTATGTTCTCAATCCAGTTCATTAATCACAAGTTATTAATCTATAAGCCAATATTCCTACCGGTTATCGCTTCCTCTCTCGAGTGCCAAGTGATTCTAGGTTCCAATTCTGATTTCAAAATCTCTATAAAAATCATAAATTAAACCCTAATACGCTCAATGAATATTCTATCACAGGCTTCAAAAGATTCATTAACCTCTCGGTTCTATGAAACCCTAGGTTGTGCTATTCTATGGCCAGGGGTTCAATTACCTCTCTCGAGTGTCAAATCAAACACGCCAAATAATCTAAACTATTGATCAGATAATTCAGATGCAATCAAATCAAATAGCATAAATAGATTAATGAACATGCGAATTTCATAAACTGGAAATAAAAACATAGGTTCAAACGTAAGTTACATCAATCCCCTAGAAAGATGGGTTTAGCTCATAATGGATGTACAAAAACTCGTAAAGAAATAATTATACATCTCAAAAATTGACAAAGAAAAGCAAAGAAAGAATTGAGAAGAAAAGAGAAGGAATTCTCTTTATGTCCAGACGAGAAGTGCCTTCAATTGTCATCCCGAACCCTAGCTCTATGTCTCTTGCCTTGCGTTGGGCTCAAAAAAATGTCCAACCCCTTGTTTGACGTGAGTTCTTGTATTTATAAGCTCGAAACCCTTGAAAATCCGTCAAAAAGGCCGAAGAAATAAGTCAGCCACGTTCATCCCATGTTCGAGCCCGTGTCGCGCTGCCGCAGCCTTGATTGAAGCGTAGCGCGTCTTATCCTCGTCACCGCCGCACACCGGCGCTGCAGCTTACCTCAACCTTCTCTGTTGCGCTAGCGCTACCTGCAACGCTGCAACCGATCTTCGTTGCATGTCGCCCGTTGTCGTGCTGCGGCCCTTTATATAGGGGCTGCAGCGCGCCCTTCCCCTGCGCCACTATACTCTTTTTGACCCCGCGCTGCGGCGCGGGGGTTTTGGCGTTGCGGCTTCTAACTTGCGATCTTCCCCGTCCCAACACGTTTTTTATCGTTCTTGATCAATTTTGGCTGCCAAGATCATTCCCGACTCTCAAACGACAACTAATTACATGAATTCGACTCAAACGACACTAAAAATACCCGAAAACAACGCAAAATCCTAGTCTAGAATACTCAATACATTGGTATAAAACCAACTTAACATCTGGTTGGGTTGCATAATCAAGTCTTGAATGGCCACGTGGGTGCACTTTGTCCAGCTCAGCTCAAGTATCATCAATGGCCCCTGAATTCAAAACCGAGGAGGGGATCAACCGAGACGGGTTGGAACTTGAAGAGAGAGAGAACGGAGAGAAATCGAGCGGTTTTTGAAACGGTCAATCACCATTTAATTCCTGAAATGGCGCATTAATTGAGACAATGAGGGTTGACACATGGAAGTCTCTGATTGCACCGTCGTGGCACAGGAAGCGGAGGGACGTGATGGTTAAATTGAAATATTTTTTGAAAAGTCGTGCCTTTTCAAACAGGCGCGTGTTTTTTGAGAAATCTTTGCCTATAAATACGCCCTTTCATCCTTCATTTTCACTTTTACTTCACATTTTAAGCATACCAGAGAGAATAGAGACCGAGCAGAATTCAGGTCAGCTTTGAGAGAAAAACCACCCAAAGTTTCCTAGGTAATTTTCAAAACCTTTTCTTCTTTTCTTTTCCTTCAACATGTCTGGTTCATTAGAGGATAGTCAAAACCTTGAGCACAGTTTCGAGCATGAGATTGAAGATCCTCCTTTGAAGATGGAGGTTTCGCAGAGGGAGGAGGATGACATTGTTGATATTTCCAGTTCAGACGAGGGATCCCAATATGAGTCCCCTCTGCAGGCAGAGAGAGGTGATGTTTTATCACCGGCTCTGATTGCTGCCATTATTGGTGTAGTGATGTATGGGCCTGAGCAGTTGCTTCTAAGAAAGGTTGGGCGAGGTGTTGGTGAAACAATTGGGGCCTAGGGATTTGGGTGTGGTACAAGGCCGAGTGGGGGCGAGGCCACTGGTCCAAGCATAACTGAGCGCAGGACTGTGCCGAGCGGGGTTGAGGTGGTAGGGCCATGTGATGTTGGTCGTGTGGTTGCACCAAGCAGGGCCAAGGCCGCGGGGCCAAGTGGTACTAGGCGAGGTGTGGCCCCTTCGACTTCTAGGCGGGCTGCATAAAGAGCGCAGGGTGCTATTCGGAGGCCCCCCAAGAATTCCCAGATGGATTGGACGAAAACCGACCAAAACTTTAAGCCGGGAATGTTAATGCAGCGCGAGCTGGACGCGTTATACCAGGGTCACCATATCCCAGAGTTAGTGCAATTTTGGTTACCTTATCACGAGGAGGTGCCCAAGCTGGCCCATTTTAGGTATATCGCTATGTACGCCCACAGCATCACATTTGGATTAAGGTTACCGCTCCCAAGGGTAATCATAAACTGGCTCCAGAAGTGGGGAATCGCCTTGTCTCAGGTGCATCCAATGACTTGGGGAAGGTTGATTGAGTTGATCGTCCTTTTTGCTCGGCATGGCTTCCCTTGTCCCTGGTTTGAAGAAATAAACGAACTGTTTGTCTAGAGGGTGACCCCAGGTAGCGTAAGAGGGAGACCATCCGGATTGTATTACCTTCAGACCTGAGTTGGATATCCGGACAACTTAGTTTTAGGCCTTCCCCAATCTTTGAAAGAATGGACGGACAATCGGTTCTGGGTCAATAGGGACTGGATAACTCGTCGTCGCAGGGGGGCGAGCCATTTCTTGCTCCTCTCCTTGAATTCGGTTATGATTTCAGTAAGGATATTCCTTTGTTCTTTACATTTCCAGAAAATTCTAATCGTTAATTCTTTATTTCTTGTGCAGGAAATCAGCCTTCTCAAGGTCGTCTTTCGGACGAGGTTTTGCAAAGATTGGACGACATTAAGAAGATCTCGAAAGCAGGGCGCAAGATAAAACTATTAACTCTTGAGGCTGAAATAGCTCGGACTAGCTTGCGTGGTAATCTCCAAGGTTAATCTGACACTGAGCAGAGGGCCGCACCTGAGCCGCATCCAAGAACTGAGCAAGGGGCTCCATCTCAACCGTCCAAGAGAACTAAGCAAAAGAGGTTGCCTCCAGTAACTGAGCCCAGAGCCGAAGTCCAAGGTAATATTTTTCCAATGTGATTAACACGTGTACTTTTTCACATTTTTGATAGCTTTGATATTTTTTGCAGAGCCGAAAGAGGACATGGATATTTTTGACCGCCTTTATTTTGCATGTTTTTTAATATTATTTTTGTGTGTTTTTATTTTATTTTGTGTGTGATTATGCATATTTACGTAGCTTTAAGTATTGGTTATAGTGTTGAGTGTTACGTAGGGTGTTTTTGTCATTTTTATAGGTTATGATGAAAAGAGGCTCGAATACGGATGAAAAATGGAGAAAACGGGCACAAAGACAAATGTCGGCCAGCAGCAGGGGCGCAGGCGCACGAGCCACCACGCAGGCGTGCGGGCGGCGTGGAAGGACAGCGGCTGCAATGCGCGGGCGCTCGCGGTGTCGTGCTGAACACGAAATTTCTGATTTTTTTCCGAATTTTAGCTCTTCCACCTTGTTTAGGACTCTAGGCTTATAAATAGGACTTGGGAAGCCCCTATTTTTGACACACTCACATTATTAGCACTTCTAGACTTTAGTTTTTGGTATTTTTCTCTTCCATTCAACATTGGGATTGCTTGGGTTCTTCCCCTTGAAGTTATTTTGCTTCTTAATCAAAGAGTAAAATTTCTTCATCTCTTTTATCTGATTTCAATTGTTGGGTGATTATTATTGTTTCATTATTATGTTTATGATTGTTTTCTTTCCTTTAATTGAGATTATGATCCCATCCCCAAGCATAAACTAATTTCCTTGTTCTAGGATTAGGATAATTTGATTCAAACAAACAAGCATGAGTATTGATTAATTGATCTTCTTTCCTAAATAAATTGTCTTACTTGTTGATTGATTGTTTGGCCAACTCTTGATTGTTTAAGGGGATAATTGAGATCGATCGAAGATATTATTCCTGGACTAAATTAATTCAGGGGATTAGATATGAATCAGAAATGTATTATTTAACCCTGGACTTAATGAAAATAGCAAATTATGTTGGGATAGCCCTAATCTGTGAATACGTGAGTTATCAGATTTAGACCTAGTTTTTACATGTTTGTTATATTTGTTAACCGCATGATCAATTAATTGATATTCTGCTTGCAAGTTTGATGAGATAATTCTAAAATCCTAGACTTTCATTCATATCTTTTTCTCCAAATTTAATCGCGTTTAGTTTTAATTTGTCTTTTTATCTGTTTTCCTTTAGTTTATTAAAATCACAAATTTGGTTAGAGTGTTTAGGTTTTATTTTGTGTCAATTGTATTGCATAGTAATTATTTGCCGGCTAAGTCTTCCGTAAGAGACGACTGATGGTTAACTTGCTACCCTACAATTGATCTCGTTCTCTTGCGAGGATTGTAGACTTTTATATGTGTTTAGCGGTCGAACAAAATTTTGGCGCCGTTGCCGGGGATGGCTTTAGGCGTAATTATTATTGTGTCTATTTTTTCCGTGTTTTTAGTTTAGGATCTCTTTTTGTTTGCTTTTTGATTTTTACCTGATTCCACAGGTACGTTTGATTTGTTTTCCTAAGTTTGTTTATGCAAGGACGTAGGAATTTCAATCTAGAGCTTGCACCTTTCGTAGATGACATTCACCGTGTTCTGGTACGTATAAGGAACGAGGGGAACGATTCTTTGGTTAGTAGCAGCCAGCAATGGGTGATAATCAAAAGGAAACAACGCGGAGACACGCCAGCCTTCGATGCGTGAGTTCGCGCGCCTAGTCATCAGAACCACGACCTCTTGCATCATTCTGGGACAAGCAACACCGAACTATGAGCTAAAAAATATACACTTCAATCAGTTACCGTCTTTTTATGGAATGCCCAATGAAGATCCTCTCAAATTCATTCGGGAATTCTATTATGTCATTCAAACTTTTCCTCTACATGATTTGAACGAGGATCAGCTTAGGATGCGCTGCTTTCCACATACTCTGAAGGATGGGGCAAAAACATGGCTTATGTCTCTACCTCCCAACTCTCTTACTACTTGGGAGGCGGTGTACAATAAGTTCATGGGTAGGTACTACTCTCATCAGAAAACTTCAGATCTGTGAGGTAAGATAGCTACCTTTAGTCAAATGGAAGGTGAGCCTTTTCATGAGGCCTGGGATCGCTTCAAAGATTTACAGACTAAATGCCCAAATCATCACTACCCACTAGAATTGTTAAATCAATTTTTATATGATGGATTATCACATAACTTTCAATATATGGTTGACAATGCTGCTGGGGGTGATATGGGTGTGCATACAGCCGAGGAAATTTATGATATTCTAGAGATGATGAGTGATAACTCCCAACAAAAGAGTGCCCGAGGCAAACGGGCTACCGTGAATGAAATAGCTCCAAGTTATGTGACAAAACAATTGGTTGAGTTGACTAAATAAGTACAATTGTTGGCTACATGGGGGCATCCATCTACCGCCCCTCCCTCTGCCGAGTCATGCGGAATTTGTGTTGAATTTGGTCATGGGGCTAATGTTTGTAATATGGTGATTGAACAACAGGTTGAGGACATTAATGCTATCCAGGGTTTTCAGCAAAGGCCTCATAATGATCCTTATGCTCAAATTTACAACCCAGGTTGGCGGAATCATCCAAACTTTAGTTGGGGAAATTCGCAAAATCCATCTCAAATCTATCCGAGGCCACCTCCCCAAGGTCAGTCATTAAACCAATCTCGGCCTCCATCGATTGGAGATAGCTTGAGTTCGTTCATTCAGGTTAGTAAGAAAACTCAAGAGGCCAACATTCAGCAGTTTGAGTCTGTGGAAGATTCATTCAAACGTCTTGAAACCCAAGTTGGTCAATTAGCCACCCAAGTGGGTGAAATTGCTCAACATGTGGTAAATAAAGGAAAGCTACCTAGCCAACCAGAACAAACCCAAGCCGTCACCGTGTTACGAAGTGGTAAGGTTATTGATAACAAAATTGAAATTCCATTTTCTACTACTTTGACTAACCCTGTAAGTGATGAGGAGATCGAGAATGCCTCAAATTTAAAAGACATGCAAAAGGACGAAGAGGGGGGTAAGGGATTTGTTTTGCATAAAACCAACAATCCTTACAAACCTCCAATTCCTTTCCCAAGTCGCCTTCGGAATGAAAAACAGGATAAGCAGTTCTTGGATTTCTATAACATGTTATCTAAGGTTAATGTTAATTTACCTCTGCTAGATATTATAAGAAATGTGCCAGCTTATGTAAAAATTTTCAAAGAACTCGCATCCAACAAAAGGAAGTTTGGCGACAATGAAAAGGTAATAGTCTCTGAAGTGGCAAGTGCGATTCTTCAGCACCAATTGCTTCCTAAACAATGAGATCCAGGTAGTTTGTTATTAAAATTGCAATGGGAAACGGCAAGAAAACTTTCGAGATGCTCGATTTGGGGCCGGGATCAATCTGATGTCTTATTCTATTTTTAAACAAGTTGACTTAGGGAAACTGAAGCCCACTAGAATGTGTCTTCAACTTGCTGATAGGTCCATTCGGTACCCTAAAGGTATTGTTGAGGATATCTTGGTAAAAGTGGGTGGTCTCATTGTCCCTATTGATTTTGTTATATTAGAAGTAGGGGAAGTGCAAAATCAAGGTAATGAGCACACACTTCTGTTAGGCCGCCCATTTATGGCCATCACGCACACACTTATTGATGTTAAAAATGGGCGCATGACTATGACTATTCTCGGTGAAACTGTGACTTTCTCTATTTCTGATACTAACCCTATCCCCTCGCATGCATCACTTGAAAATTGCTCTTTCGTTGATTTAATTGATGGGGCGGTCGAAAATACATTCTTGCATGATTATAGTCTTGATACTTTATTTCTTGAGCAAGATGATATTTTTGACGTCATGGAAGACGTATGGGCAAGCCTAAAACGAGGGGGTGATGGAAATATTCGCGTTGGAAGACATGGACCTTTAAACCCCAACAAAAACTTGAGTTGAAAGAACTCCCTAAGCATTTAAAATATGTGTTTTTAGAAAAAGATGAGCAGAAACCGGTGATTATTTCTGTTGTACTTTCTAAAGAATAAGAGGGAGTATTGTTGGTGGTACTTAGAAAATATAAAAATGCAATTGGATGGGGGTTGCGTGATATCAAAGGGATTAGCCCTGCTACATGCATGCATAGAATTATTCTAGAAGAAGAGGCTAAGCCTACTAGAGAAGCTCAAAGAAGATTGAACCCCGTTATGATGAAAGTAGTGAAAAAGAGGTATTGAAGCTCCTAGCTGAAGGGGTGATATACCCGATTACGGATAGTGAATGGGTGAGTCTGGTGCATGTTGTACTAAGAAGAGTGGGATAATAGTTGTAGAGAACGAAAAGGGTGAAATTATCCCCACTAGGACCACAACTGGATGGAGGATGTGCATAGATTATAGTAAGTTGAATGCTGCTACTAAAAAAGACCACTTCCTCCTTCCCTTTATTGATCAAATGCTTGATAAACTTGCAAGACATATTTTCTATTGTTTTTTGGATGGTTTGTCAGGTTATTATCAAGTGGCCATCGCACCGGAGGATCAAGCAAAAACTACTTTCACATGCCCGGTTGGGACTTTTGCATTTCGACGAATGTCATTTGGATTTTGCAATGCGCCAGCAACTTTCCAATGGTGCATGTTTTCAATTTTCTCTGACATGGTTGAGGACTTCATTGAGGTATTTATGGATGATTTTTCTGTATTTGGATCCTCTTATTCTGATTGTCTTAATAAATTCGCTAAGGTTCTTGAACGATGCATTGAATGCAATTTAACTTTAAGTTGGGAAAAAAGCCATTTTATGGTGACAAGCGGAATTGTTTTAGGCCATGTGGTTTCAAAAGGAGGGATTGAGGTTGATAAAGCTAAAATTGATGTTATTAAAAAACCACCTCCTCCCATTAGTGTTAAGGGCATTAGGAGTTTTTTTGGGCATGCTGGATTTTATAGAAAGTTCATTAAGTATTTTTCAAAAATTAGCCAACCTCTGTGTAAATTACTTGCTCAAGATGCCCCTTTTGATTTTGATGAAAAATGTTTGAATGTTTTTAACACATTAAAAGATAAATTGATAACTGCTCATGTTGTTGTTGCTCCTGATTGGTCATTGCCTTTTGAAATTGTGTGTGATGCGTCTATTCATGATGTAGGGGCCGTCTTAGGACAAAGAATTGATAAATTGCTCCATGTGGTTTACTATGCTAGTTTGACTCTTAATGATGCACAAGTAAATTACACTACCACTAAAAAACAACTGTTAGTTGTTGTTTTCTCCTTGGATAAATTCAGATCTTACATTGTTGAGTCTAAGGTAATTATTCATAGTGATCACGCAGCCCTGCGATACTGTTGAGTAAGTCACAAGCTAAACCAATGTTAATTCGGTGGATTTTGATGTTGCAAGAATTTAATGTTGAAATAAAAGATAGAAAAGGGTGCGAGAATGTAGTGGCAAATCACTTTTCTCGTCTTACTCCCTCTGATGACACTCTTGCTTCTCATAAACACGAGCACATAATTGATTCTTTCCCCCATGAGCAACTTATTTGAGGTTCTTTCAATTCCTTGGTATGCCGACATTGTGAATTATCTTTCATGTGGAATTGTGAGAACTAACCTTTCATTTCAGGAAAAGAAAAGATTTTTATCTACTTGTTGGTTCTACTTTTGGGATGGCCCATACCTGTTTAGAATCTGCAAGGATGAAATTATCCGAAGATGCATTCCTGAAGACGAACAGAATGATATTTTGGCATTTTGTCATGAAATGCACTGTGGTGGGCACTTTGGAGGCCGTAAAACAGCCTTTAAGGTTATACAATCAGGACTCTATTGGCCAACATTGTTCAAAGATGCACATAATTTTGAGCTGACATGCGATAGATGCCAAAGAACTGGAAATATTAGTAGGAGGAATGAAATCTCTCTGAATAATAACTTGGTAGTTGAAATATTTGATGTGTGGGGTATTGATTTCATGGGCCCCCTCCCAAAGTCTTTTGGTTATGAATATATACTTGTTGATGTTGACTACGTGTCTCGGTGGGTTGAGGCAATCCCCACGAGGACATGTGATGCTAACATTGTCATCAAGTTTGTGAAGGAAAATATTTTATGCAGGTTTGGATTCCTGAGAGCTATCATTAGCGATGGGGGAAAATATTTTTGCAACAAATTGTTCAAAAAACTGATGAAGAAAAATGGTATCACACATAAGGTAGCTACACCTTATCATCCTCAAACTTCCGGGCAAGTAGAAACCACCAACAAACAAATAAAGGAGATTCTGGAGAAGACAATAAACCCTACAAGGAAAGATCATACCAAGTTAAATGATGCGCTCTGGGCATACGAACAACTTATAAAACAGTTTTGGGAATGAGCCCCTATAGACTAGTTTTTGGGAAAGCGTGTCATTTACCAGTTGAAGTGGAGCACAAGGCATATTGGGCTATCAAAGCAACAACTTTCGACTTGGACAAAGCAGGAGTCGAAATGAAATTGCAATTGTCTAAACCTGACGAGCTTCGCAATGACGCTTATGAAAATGCGTGCATATATAAAGATAAAGTCAAACGGTTGCACGATAAAAGGATTAGCCATAAAAATCTCAAACCAGAAATGAAGGTATTATTATTTAACTCAAGGCTGCGATTATTCCCAGGGAAGTTGAAATCAAGATGGAACGGGCCATTTGAGATCAAAGAGGTATACCCTTATGGAACGGTAAAACTACTTAATCCAAAGACACATGAATCTTTCAAGGTGAATAGCCATCGGGTTAAGCCATATTTTGAAGGGGTATCTCGGGATGAAGGAATCGAGAGCATAAAGTTCGAAGAGGTCACTTAATTACTGTACTCGGGTATCGTCAAGCTAAGAAGTTAAACAACAGCTTATTGGGAGGCAACCCAAATTTTTTCCCTTTTTCTATTGTTTTAGTTTTCTTTTTTATTTTCTCAATTAACCGTATCTAATGGTTTGATTGAGTTTTCTCTTTTTATAAGTATATATATAATGGTTTTTAAATAATAAAAAACGAAAAATAAATAAATAAATAAATAAAATTGCAGGTCAGGTGCAGGCGCGCGGGCGCGCGCAACAGCGCAAGGCACGCCAGGCGCGTAGTCGCAACCCAGCGTGCGGTCGCACGAGAAGGACAGACAGCAGGTTAAAAGTCACAGATTGGGGTTTTGAAACATACTTTTTCACCCCCAATTCGAAAATCCTCCCTCCCCTTCCAAATTCTCTCTACCAAATCGCAAAATTCAACCTTTAAAACTACATTCCGCTCCGATTAACCAATTCTACTCGATAAATCATGCATAGGAGGACCAAAAGGGCTCAAAATCAACAACTTAGGGTGGAAGAAGATGACCCAATGAATCCGGTGGATTTAAACGAGCAACTCAATGCCGCCTTTTCGATTTATTCCAAAGAAGAAGGCCAAAGGTACACTAGCCTACTCTCTCGCGAGGTACCTCCATCTACCTTCTTGTCTATAGATACATTGCAAGAATTGGGATTGCTTAATGAATTTATGGGATTTGTCAATTTTTTTGGATGAAAAAATTTTGCCCCACTTACTTCTAGGATGTTGATTGAGTTGGTACTGGAGTTTTATACGACATTGCATTTTTCGGATTCACATCTTACGGATTTTAGATGTTGTCTGTTTGGGGAGGAATGTGAAGTAAATTTTAGAGTAATGTAATCGGTTTTTGGGCTATCTGGGCATGGTATTCGGGCAGTGCCCAATTCATTTAACCCAGCTGAATTTTGGGCAGAATTGATGGGTTATAATAACTTTTCTACAAAGGGAACACCAAATGGTTTTATTACAGACCCTGCCTTATACTTATTGCACAAATTCATTACTCACTGTGTTTTTGGAAAAGATGAGAGTAGTCGGGTGACTACCTCGGAGTTGTTCTTTATATGATGCTTTCGTCGTAACACCAAAATTTGCACTACGGCATTCATTTTCGACACTTTCTACCGCAACCTTCGTAACCGTAAGCATAAGCTGGGTTTGGGACACTTAATTTTTCAACTAGATATTCACTTCAATGTGGGCCCCAATCATCTCGACCACCTTATTGAAATTCCATGTGGGTCCTTGAACACGACTTTGCTAAAAAATACAAATTTCTAACAAAAGAAGGCACCTTAAAGGATCCCGCCTCCCGAAAATATTTTTGTAGTGATACATGGAACCTGATGGGTATTCTACCACACTGATAGAAGCCAGTGGGGGAGCAGTTGGGCCATGTGGGCGAAGAGCATGAGGCTGATCCCGATATTCATCCTCCACACGAGGGGTTACCACTGCGAGTTGATCCATTTACAGTCGGTCCCTCCACTAGCACCAGTCAGGGCCCTACCACCGGTTGGGAGGCCGTTATGGGACGCCTCAATGCTATGCAGAGCTAGTTTGACCAATTTCAGCATCAAATGACGGGGTTCCATGAACTCATGTGAAACATGAACATGAGGGTCGAGTCAATTGACACTCGAGTGCAAAACATTGAACAAAACTGGGTGAACATGTCTTTCTCGCCATTCCCTCCTCCATCGCCTGCGGATACACAGCAGTGACACTTTTAGAGTTTGTTTTCTTTTTTTTCTTTTATTTCCTTTTGTGTGTGTTGCATGCGTATTAGTGTGTTTCCATTCCTTATTGTCACTAATATAGTTTTAGTATTTCTATTTTGGTATTGTGTTTCCCTCCACGTATGTTTTTTGCAGAATTGTAGGCGGATGTAACTATGGTACCATTATTCAATCATCGCATTTTTCAGGGACGTATTTTTTTACTTCTCTTTTACTTTTTACGCATTGAGGTCATTGCATGATGTAAGTGTGGGGGGGACAGTTAGTCGCTGTTAAGAATTAGGTGATTGCTTATGGTTAATTTTTAACTTGCTTATTGATTATCCCAAGTTTAATAAGGGTGTTGTTTAGTCAACTTGAAATAGATGTATTAATTTGAGTTTCAAATATGAAATGACTTTGTGAACTTGATACGTAGGATTTGACTAAGTCGTGAATTAGCCTTTGGGGTGAACGAATGAGATGATGGTTAAACAATAGTCCGAGTTGTGGGGCTTGAATTATGAGATTTCATTGATGTGAATTAAGTTAAAACCCTGTTGGGATTTGTGTGTACACAAAATTGCTAGCCTTGCGGAAAAAAAAAAACAAAAAGCATTATATAGCCAAAATAAACGGGCATGATACAGTTATATATAAAAAATGGAACAATCGAGATTATACTCCACTGGTTGAGCTGCTTAGTAACTAGGAGCATTCATGAGCCCCATGTTTTACTTTTACGTAAAATGGCGGCTCAAAACATTAGTATGGAAAACCACCCTAGGAGCCTTTGGAAAACATCCAAAGTTTACACCTAGTGGAATAATATCTCCGGAGTTCTAGCAAAAAAAACATGGCTAGTAATTGCGTGATTGGTTGTGTGAGTAAAAGGGTTGCAACTTTTGACACAAATTTGAAATTTAGTAAGGAAGGTCAAACACTTTGGTTTATGTTTAATTTGAGCCGAGTGAGTTTATTGTGAAGGTTGGGGATCGATGAGGAATAATCCGAGAAAGATAGAACATGGTGTTATGGATTAATTGATTCTCAAATTGGACATTATATTTCTTGTTGGGTTTGTTGGCATTATTGTTTGCTTGAGGACAAGCAAAAGGCTAAGTGTGGGGGAGCTGTTTTGCAAGTTTTTTAGTATTATTTTTGTGTGTTTTTGTTTTATTTTGTGTGTGATTATGCATATTTACGTAGCTTTAAGTATTGGTTATAATGTCGAGTGTTACGTAGGGTATTTTTGTCATTTTTATAGGTTATGATGAAAAGAGGCTCGAAAACAGATGATAAATGGAGAAAACGGGTACAAAGACAAACGTCGGCCGGTAGCAGGGACGCGGGCGAGCGAGCCACCGCACAGGCGTGCGTCACAAATAGCGTGGGCATGCGCGGAAGAAGCGACGGGCCGCAATCTTGTGCGCGCAAGTGGTGTCGTCGTCTTGAACACGAAATTTCTGATTTTTTTTCCGATTTTTGGCTCTTCCACCTTGTTTAGGACTCTAGGCTTATAAATAGGACTTGGGGAGCCCCTATTTTCAACACACTCTCATTATTAACACTTCTAGACTTTAGTTTTTGGTATTTTTCTCTCCCATTCAACATTGGAATTGCTTGGGTTCTTCCCCTTGAAGTTATTTTGCTTCTTAATCAAAGAGTAAGATTTCTTCATCTCTTTTGTCTGATTTCAATTGTTAGGTGATTATTATTGTTGCATGATTATGTTTAGGATTGTTTTCTTTCCTTCAATTGAGATTATGATCTCATCCCCAAGCATGAACTAATTTCCTTGTTCTAGGATTATGATGATTTGATTCAAACAAACAAGCATGAGTATTGATTAATTGATCTGCTTTCCTAAATAAATTGTTTTACTTGTTGATTGATTGTTTGGCCAACTCTTGATTGTTTAAGGGGATAATTGAGATCCATCGAAGATATTATTCCTGGACTAAATTTATTCAGGGGGTTAGATATGAATCAGAAATATATTATCTAACCCTGTGCTTAATGAACATAGCAAATTATGTTGGGATAGCCCTAATCTGTGAATACGTGAGTTATCAGATTTAGACCTAGTTTTTACATGTTTGTTATATTTGTTAACCGCATGATCAATTAATTGATATTCTGCTTGCAAGTTTGATGAGATGATTCTGAAATCCTAGACTTTCATTCATATCTTTTTCTCCAAATTTAATCGTGTTTAGTTTTAATTTATCTTTTTATTTATTTTCCTTTAGTTTATTAAATCACAAATTTGGTTAGAGTGTTTAGGTTTTATTTTTTGTCAATTGTGTTGCATAATAATTATTTGCCGGCTAAGTCTTCCTTGAGAGACGACTTGTGGTTAACTTGTTACCCTACAATTGATCTTGTTCTCTTGCGAGGATTGTTAGACTTTTGTAGGTGTTTAGCGGTCAAACAGCCTTAACCAAATAAAGAAGACAACCGAGAAGGCTACTGAGAAGACTGCTGGGAAGACTCTAGAGAAACAATCTGAAATCCAGCAGGGCAAGAGAAAGGTCGGCCCGAGCCTAGGGGGTACAACCAAGGTCCCTAGGAGGACGTTTTCTGACGACCTAGGGCCAGAAGGCCACTACGTTCCTCCCAACCCTACTCGGGAGGAACCCTGTGAAGGGATGAGCGGGGTGAGGCCACGATGGTTCATCGAATTTGCCAAATGCTCCACCCCAATTGATTAGCAGGTGTCCGCCCTACCGGAGGCTGGAAGAGCAGTTAGAGATGTTCCAGCTTGGGCTTGGACAACCGGGATTGAAAAATTTTGCGTTGATGCCGACTAGGAGGAGAAGGTTTGGTATTTCATGGGCCTTTCAGGATGGGTCATCGGGATGCTCTGGCATGTGTTTGGAGAAGGGCACGAGATGGCGAGGCGCCACAAAGACCTTCAGGAGGCCCACAGTTTATGTCTCGGCATTCAAGAATCCTTGGAGCTGAAAGCTAAGGAAGCCAAGAAAGCGGCCATCAATGCAAAGAGTGCCGAGCAAAGTGCTTTGGCCGCCAGGGACGAAGCTGAGAAAGCCAAGGAGATCCTCCAGCGGGAGGTCAGTGAGCTGAAAAAGGAGGTGGCCAACCACCAAGAAGAGCTGACCAGGCGGGAGGGAGAGCTTAGGAGGCTTTAAAAAAGTAGATGGAGGAGGCCTGCCAGGTAGCTCAGCAGGAGGCAGTGGATGCCTTCAAGAAATCTAGGACTCATGCCTTCATGCTAACTTGTGGCCATGCTACGAGTATGGGGGAGGTCCTAGATGACTTGAAGAAGGGAAAGATTGTGGCTGAGCTTGAGGACGAGCTCAGGAATTGAACAGATTAAAGAGCTCAAGCCTCAGTATCCTAATGCAATTTCCAAGGATGAGGTCGCTCCAGCTGATGAGGAGAATGTAGAAGAGGTCGCCTCTAGTGGCCAGCCTCAGGACCAAGTCCTGACTGACGTCAGCCTCCAACTACTTAGTGCATTTTTTATTTTATTTTTTGCTTATCTCTGTAATCGGCCTCAAGCCATCTTTGTGTAAATATTTCCATTATGAATGAAATTTCAGTTTCTAGCTCCCTTTACTCTTGTACCTGTTCAATTTTATATTTTTTACTTTTGAGAATTTTTCTAAGTAATGTGCTCGGCATTTGACCGAGCTTAGAAAGGTGTAAAAATTAAATGATGTGTCCAGGTTTAAAATGGAACAAATAACTTGTTGAAATTGGTCAAGTGTTGTGCTTAGTGCTAGACCGAGATCTTTGTGAAGAGCTCGATACTAGGTTGAGTATTTTTATCATGAAGATTTGTTAAGTAATGTGCTCGGATCGAGACCGAGACAAATAATTATGCGAAGAAGATTATTGAGCATCGTGCTCAGAGCTAGCCGAGACAAATAAAGCTTGAATCTTAAAGATAACAGATAACTTGCTCGGTATTGACGGACGGTTTATTGATAATACTTCTTTAAGTAAGATACATTCCATGGATGATTGAATTTCTCCTCGTTCAAATACTCGATCTCATACACCCGTTCTGTAGAACTTTGTTGACTCTATAAGGACCTTCCCAGGTCGGTTTCAGTGGACTGGGTTCAGTTCCAGTGACTTTTTTCAATACCAGGTCCCCAACCTGGAATCTTCTTTCTCTCACTTTGGAGTTGTAGTATATTTCACTCCTTTGTTTATATACTGCATTCTTCATCTCGGCACCACACCTTTTTTCATCTAACAAATCCAGCTCGGCTCTCAAGGCGGCTTCGTTCTTATTTTTAGAAATTTTCGCAACTTGAAATGTTGGGCCCCCATCTCCACTGGTATGACGTCATCGGCCCCATATGCTAGGGAGAACGGTGTTTCTCATGTGGCTGATCGATGTGTTGTTTTGTAGGCCCAGAGTACCCCGGGGAGCTCCTCAGGCCAGTTTCCCTTGGATTCCTCTAGTCGGTCTTCAAAGTGTACTTGAGAATTTTATTTACTGCTTCGATCTGACCATTGGACTGCGGGTGATATGGAGTGGAAAAATGATTTTTGATATGCAAATTTTCGCAAAAAGTTCGAAGTCTTTCGGTTACCGAACTGCTTCCCATTGTCAGTCACTATCGAGTATGGCATTCCAAATATACACACGATTGATTTCGATACAAAATCCACGATCTTGTCCTCGTTTATTTTAGCTAGGGGCTCCACCTCGGCCCACTTGGTAAAGTAATCAACTGCTACTATAACATACTTCACGCCTCCTTTGCCAGCGGGGAGTGGCTTGAACTGCACCGTTCATAATAATTTATGACCAAAACCACGATTTAAAATATTAGATAGACCGCACCACGATTATAATTTAAGATTATAAAAAACCGCCAAAATTGCACTACACCTCTATAATTTAGGATAAAATAGAATTTAGTATTAAATTAAATAGTTAGACGCTAAATATATTAAGAACTAATTTTATCAATGATATAATAAGATTTTGCACTTTGTATACTAAACATAATGCATTTTACATTCTTTCAATTTTATTAAAATACATTGTGTTTTGCATCAAATTAAAATAGAACATTACATTGCATTACTTATATTGAATGTAGTGAAATAAAAAATAGGACAAAATACATTATACCCCCCTGAACTTGACCTAATATACCAAACACTCTCCTGAACTCGACAATGTAATACTGTCCCCCTCAATCAAAGTATGTGGACAAAATTATCTTTAGAAAACAAATATTTTTTAGCATGTTTTAATTTCAATTTTGTATTCTTTATTAGAATTATTTTGATTATTTGAGTTCAATATATTTAACTCTTTCAAATAATATGAATAAAAGAAAATAAAAGTATTACTTATTTAATTAAATAAACTTTCAACATTAGATAAACCATGAATATATATATATATATTCTAAAATCTAATTTAGTTATATATTTTTACACTTCTTAATTCATTTATTATTTATTCAATATGATTCGTAGACCAAAAAATAGCATCAATAAATTGACATCTTTAATGAATAATCGATATTATAATTGAAGCAAATTAAAAGCACACCCAAGTAGTCCTATTAAAATAATTTAGACATCAATCTTGTTATTTGAGCAAAGATAGATATTTGAAAATATTTTAATATTACCGAAAAAATATGTATTATTTATTCTTTCGTACTAAATTATTACATATACATTGTATTCAAAATATAAATTATTAATAATTTTTAAAAGAATATGTATGTATATTCAATATAAAAAAATTAATTTTATTCGTATTATTTGAAAGAGTTAAATACATTGAACTAATATAACCAAAATAATATATACATTCAATATTATTGTATATTTGTTGTACTCATCTATTATTAAAATATTTTTAATATTTGAAATAGTTATGTTAATAGTTGCTTTTCTTAAAAATAATTTATATAAAGAGTATAAAATCAAAATTAAGGTACAATTGTTAAAACCTATTAAAAAAACTTGTTATTAAGGGTATTTTTGTCCACGTATTTTGATTAAGGGGGTAAATGTTACATTGGCAAGTTCATGGGGGTGTTTGGTATATTATGTCAAGTTCAAGAGGGTAAAATGTATTTTGCCCTAAAAAATATTGCAATGTGCATTTTATTTGCAAAAATACATCTTATTTAAAAAAAACACTTTTTAATTATATTATTTTTCTTTGGCTTTTTTTAAAAAGAACATCATAACAAAATTATATTAGTTTATCAATTATATTATATTTTTGTTTATTAAAACCACACCTTCGGCACCAGGATTTGAAATATTATTTAATCGAACAGCATGTAACATAAAATTAACTTAAAAAACGGTAAAACCTCAACGCAGTCACCCCTAAATTTGGCTTATGAAAATCTCTGTCAATTGCTTTCAGATAATCGATCATGGGAGTTCCACGTAACAAATGCACAACCAATTAAAAAGCAACATAAAAGCACGCGTGGCCTTAATAATATTAAATTAATGACCTAAGTCTTTCTTTTTTTTTGATCGGTTCCTAAGTCTTTCTTAATTTTGGCTAACTCGTCTTATCATGTCCCAATTTCAAAAAGTTTAGAAAAAATTAAGACAACGAGACATAAGTTGATGTGGTACCACTTGGATTCATGTATTATCAACTATCACGCTTAAATTTATTGAGTTGTTATTGTGTGCGGCATAAAATGTCGTTAGGGTCCCCTAAATTATTTTGACGAAAATCCTCGAAAGCTCATGATCAGTTTAAATTCAAGATAAAGATAGTTTTGAGGACAAATTACTAAAACTATAAACGAATTGCATTCCCTAAATTTTGGTAGAACAAGGTATTTATAGTGATTTTAAGGAGGGCTCTAATAAAGAGTTGACTGGTCACTGGTGGTGTATGCACCGTTTAGACCCATTTGAAAGAATTAATATATTGGACATCCTTGAGTTGTTATTATTTGGACCATTCGTAATTCAGTGTAAGAAAAAATTAATTTACCTATAAAATATTTGTAGGTATTAAGATAAATATAAAGTATATGTAAAATTATTATAGGTAAATCATTATATGTGAAAAATTACCAACAAAATTTAAAACTGTCTGTAATACCTCCACTATTCACTACAAAAAAACAATCAAATTCCAATGAAATAGAAAAGTGTTGGAATTTTTAAAATTCCAACGGAAATTCCAATGTTACATTATAACGTTGAAAAATTCCAATGAAAATTCCAACAGTAAACAAAACCATTGGTATAAAATGTTGGAATTCCTGTTGGAATTTAAAATTTTAACGGAAATTCCAACACCACAACAACCGTTGGAAAATTCCAACAGTAATTCCAACAGTAATAATAAACAATTGGAAATACTATTGGAATTTTAAAAATTCCAACAGAAATTCCATCGCTAAAACATACAATTAGAAAATTCCAACGGTAAACCAAATGTTGGAATTAATTGTTGGAATTTCCGTTGGAGTTTTTATAATTCTAACAGAAATTCCAATGGTACAACATGTTTTTGGAAAATTCTTTTGGAAATTCCAATACCATTGGAAAATTTCAATAGAGGTTAAAAAATTTGATAGTATTATCCATTTCAATAAAATATATGTTCTGTTCTGGAGTCATTCATATTGAAACTACATAGTTCAATGTGCTTGACTTGGGACAAATTGATAATGGGTGACCTATTGGGAAGTTAAAGATATTAGAGAATGAGATAAATTGATTGAATATTCCAACGAATATATACCATGGGAATTACCATTGGACTAAATTTCAATAGTATAACTCCGTTGGAATAACCGTTGGAGTTTTTTCCAACGATTATATATATTCCAATGGTATAATTCTATTGGAATTAGTGTTGGAAATATATTGGAGTTTTTTCCAACGGTTGGATATTCCAATGGATAAATAACATTGGAAATACCGTTGGAAAATTTTCTCATTAGAATTTCCATTGGAATTTTGTCATTCCAACGGTCATTTTACCAACGATGCATTTTATGTTGGAATTTCCGATTCGATAATTACAACGGTAATTGACCAAATTCCAACATATTTGTCCCGTTGGAATTTCCTTTCTTGTAGTGATTTTTGTCGATAAAATTTAAAAAAGGTTGGGATTTGTTGGTATATTTTGGGAAAAAATAATATCTTTTATTGTGTCGTTATTCTATCATTATACTGTAAAATATAATAACAAAGTTATTTTTGTCGTAATTCTCTCGGTAAACTATAATTGTTTTCCTCAAAATCATGTCAAATAAAAATTTATATCCACAATATGAACATTTTCTATTACCCCCGTGATGACCTGACTTCACTATGAATAGACAATGAAGTTGTTAGCGCCACACCACAAAAAATGGTAGCAACATTTCTACTATGTCGACGCATTGGTTTTAAATAGTTGACAGAATAAATTTTAAACTAATTAAAGTTAATAAATAAAAATAATCTAGCTAGTCGACTCATAAACTTAACTCTTGTGTAAGTTCATAAAAAATGATATGGGTAGAGACAAACAATTGAATAGTAAACCAGATGCATCAGCAACTTATCAAACTTGAAATTATTCTACTTAATTAATGCACCAACTTTTTCAAGTGACAATGATTGGATTTGAATAGGTGAAGTTATATTTATTCAATGGTTTAATCTTAAATATTGTACCAACTTTTTAGTGTGGAGTTGTCACCCTACCTTGCTAGTGCTAGACACAATCACACAACTAAAGGAGGCATTAGGGCATCTCCAGTGGAAAAACCACTCAAAGCTTTTTTTTTTTCACGCTTTTTTTGTATCACCGCCACATCAAAAGAAAAAAATCCAACTCATTTACAAATTTTTCTCCACAATGGTTAAACCTATCTTCAAATTTTAATGGGTCCCATCATGAATTCACATATTATTTATCTTTATTTCAATTTATTTGATCTTATATAAATGTATATATTTGGTGATAATTATTTTAATTATATTTTCAATTTATATATTCAAAAAAGAATAATTTTAATTTATATTATAGTTCTTAAAAATAATATTTATAAATTTTTAATTAATATTTTTTCTCAAATATTAATTTTATTTTTTCCAAAAAATTTCTTTTTAATTTACGTTTTTATTTTAATTCCATGATTAGTTAAAACAATATTCAGGATATTCAATATTTAGTTAAAGAAAAAGACAAAATAATATAGAATAGTTAAATTAACTCTCACATGGCCACATGGGTGAGACATGGCCCACATCCCTCCTTTTTTCCTCTTAAAAACCGGATTGTAGGCACAATCCGTATCTTCCCCAAAAACCCCAACTTTGCAGCTCACAATGGGAGGAGTTTTTTCTTGATCCGGATTTTCACCAAAATCCTTTCCAAAATCCTCTCATTGAGGATGCCCTTAGTGGTAAGGAAAACAGTGTAGAATTTTTTATTTATTATTTGTTTTTTTTATATTATTTTTCCCACTTGAAAAGCAAAGAAGTATTTTGCTTTTTTAGATGTAATGATAATGAATTAATTGTACTAAACTAAAAGGATGTCATGAATTATTCTCTTTCTGATTTCTTTGTAAAAACAATTGGCTAATTAATTAAATTATTAAGTTATTCTTTTCACCCCAAAAGTTTTAAATAAGACCATTTGTTGTCAAACATGCATGATAATTGAGTAAAAACATAATTGAAGTACATCTTCGTTTCGAATCAAGAGACTATCACTTTTTTTTTTAACAACAGAGACTATCGCATTTTTTATATCTTTAAGCACTTTACGTTTTTTTTTTAAAAAAAAAGAGTACTTTATGTTATAAGAAAAAAATGTTTTGTTTTTCGAAACTATTTTTCGTATTTTTTTCAAAAATATATTTACTTTGCTTTCTTTTTCTTTTAAATGCTTAGAAATTCTGTTTCAAATAAAAAATGCTTAGAAATTCTTTTAGAGTACATCATCTTTTCTAATTCATAATTCTTTTGAACTCTAATTTTAAAACTAAACAATATTCTGTTTTATAAAAAGCCATTTACATTAAATAAGACAAGAAAAACCAAATATATTCTTCAAAATTGATAAAATATCAAAAATTAGCATGTCCGTACTCTTATCAAAACTTTACAACTCATTAACACAAAAATATTTATAATTTTCACACGATCCTTCTAAAGATCGTCCCAAAAGTATTCTTCCTAAAAAAAATATCTTAGCAAAGTAAATAAAATATAAAAAGTGAATTTAAATAGTGTAAATATTTCCTTTTTCCTGGCCCACCTGCTTAACTTTTTTTCTCACATAAAGGGAAAGGAGTTTGTCCTTTCTTCCATTGTTTACAACATCAACTTCACGGCAGAGCAGTCAACTACAAGCTGCCCTGTACAACCTTTCATATACCCCTTTCATCAACTCATTACCCTCTAACTGATAAAAACAAAAATAAATCACTAAACAAATAATAATTAACGAAGAATAATAAAATCATTGGTCTCTCTACACTAAAAATAATTACTAAATCATAATGGATTAAAAATTTCATTTTAGCTCAAATAAAAATCAGTTTGGTTTCATTTTCATTTTCTGATTATGTTTTTCTAATTTCTAGTGACTTTCTACTAGTTGAAATCGGAAAAAAGAAAAAGGAAAAGAAGAAAAAAGTTTGTTTGATCATATTTTCGATAAAAATATCATCTATTTTGGTTTTATATCTATATTAGATATACTAGTCATTTTCAAACATAATACACCTATTTTATAAAAGTATATGGTCCATCTCATTTATGTATTGTTGAATAACATTAACCAGGTATGAACAAGAAACGAAATAGAAATTGGAGGAAAACGAAAGATACGAGATTTTAGTATTACAACTTCGCTTTAATACAATCAACAGTTTCGGGGCGTGTAGAACACTTTCCTTAAATTGTTATTTGCCCCCACTACTTGTTAACCGTGTATATGGCAAATTACTTCTAGGATACAATTGTAACGACCCGGTTTTCAAAATACAAGTAATTCAATAAAAGAATTATAAAAGAACATATTTTATAAAATATTGTCTATAATTCAAAAAGAATTTCCAAATAAACAAAAGTACTTTAATTCAAACCAAAATATTTATTCTAAAATAAATTAAAATACTAACTATTAACAATAAGTACTCAAATTAATTAACAAATAAGGGTTCCTAAAAATTCAAATTAAATAAAAATCGTTGACTTTGCATCCACCGCCTCCAATCCTCGCTCGGGCTCCTCAACCTGAAAAAGTTTTAATAAAAATGGGGTGAAGTTTGTAAAGGAAAATTTTCAATTTAAGAGTTGAATTCTGGAATTTATGATTGAGAATTAAGTTCTTGCATTAAAAATTATAACCCTTCACCTTTCATATTCTTTTAATTAAGTTTGAGTCCTTCTAAATTCATAACTCAAAATTCTATTAAATGTGGCTAATTAAAATTATATTTTTATGATTAATAAAATTATAATTCATATAATAATAATTGAAAAATACGGGATATTACATACTATCCCCTTTTAAAAAATTTCGTCTCGAAATTCATTGTCTTAACAAAGTTCATAGAAAATAGTGTCATCATTTTTTTACACGGGAATTCTTGTCTAATATTGAAAGTACACGTGCAATAATGCTTTTTTTATAAAAAATAATGACTTAAATTTATAAAATGTACTTTTAAAATATGATAATATAAAATATTTAATGAATAAAATGAATAGCGTGACATAATAAATGGCGTACCTTGAGGAATCCGACGAGATATGGCGGAGGTGGATGTCACTAGATAATTTTCTTTTAAAATTTGAAAAGATAAATTTTTTTCCAAGTCTACGTAACTGTAGACCTGCTTCGATACCATTTGTAACGACCCTAAGTTTTCAAAAATACAAGTAATTCAATAAAAGAATTATAAAAGAACATATTTTATAAAATATTGCCTATAATTCAAAAAAAGAATTTCCAAATAAACAAAAGTACTTTAATTCAAACCAAAATATTTATTCTAAAATAAATTAAAATATTAACTATTAACAGTAAGTACTCAAATTAATTAACAAATAAGGGTTCCTAAAAATTCAAATTATATAAAAATCATTGACTTTGCATCCACCGCCTCCAATCCTCGCACGGGCTCCTCAACCTGAAAAGTTTTAATAAAAATGGGGTGAAGTTTGTAGAGGAAAATTTTCAATTTATAGAGTTGAATTCTGGAATTTATGATTGAGAATTAAGTTCTTGCATTAAAAATTATAACCCTTCACCTTTCATATTCTTTTAATTAAGTTTGAGTCCTTCTAAATTCATAACTGAAATTCTATTAAATGTGACTAATTAAAATTATATTTTTATGATTAATAAAATTATAATTCATATAATAATAATTGAAAAATACGGGATATTACAACAATAGACTAATGAAACAACCAAATAGCAAGTTTTTGGATTGTTTCTACAAGAATAAGAATGTTCAAAAGTTGGTTGAAAATGGCCTTTATCAGATGTTTATACAAAACAAATTGAGGACACACGGTGTTGGGCGCAGCGGAGGCGTGTCGTGGTCCGAGATTTGATTTATCCGGAATATCCGACAAATCACACCAACAAGATGATGGCAAAAATAAATAGCACCGGCTTAAAAATAAAATGAACACAAATGATTTTACGTGGTTCGCAAAACCCGCCTACATCCACGAGAATTTCCGTTCTTTACTAATAAAGAATTTCCCGGACAAGAAAATACACCCTCGAGTTTTATGGACCAAACCCAAGAATAAAAGACTCTCGTGACAACCACTTTACTAGTTATCAAAGAACACTCTCCCCAACCCCTTTGTGTTATCCGAGAGAAAAATACCCCGAGTGTTCCCTACACCTATCACAATTTGACTCACCTAAATTGATCTTCTCAGGTGTGTACACTCATTTTTCCTCTCCACCCGGTTGGATGGCCAAGAATTAACCCGCTTGCCATGATCTTCTCTCGCACTCATGCCTTTTTATAGCAATGTATGAACAACCTCAATAAATGAGCAAAGACCAATTTCTTGACTATTTGCACATAGATGGTGCCATTGTCAAAGATTGGCAAAAGTTAGCACACCACTTTTGACAATACTATTGTTTTGGTGGGCTTATGCCTAGCAATCTCCACCTGCACAACAAAACAATATCACCCGCAAACTAGAACATCAAATACCATTGACCTTTGTTTCTCTGCACATGTCGAATCAGTAAGGTCCTAACTCCACCTGATTCAATCGGCCAATGCACACATACAGTCCAGTCAACACTACTAGTTGACTGCCGAGAGGGACGACCTCAATCCATCCTCTCGCCCCAGCAGGATTTCCCTCACACTCGTCTGTTCCCTGGAAGCCTTCCGGCGCGCTACCACTTCCAGTAATCCTTGAGGTCACCAGACGATACAAATTTCGATTCTTCTCTCTCTCACCCTTAGGACCCTTCCGCCATGTGTGACTTTCAGGACTCCACCTCCAGCTGAATATCGCAATTGTTTGAATCCACTTGGCACCAGGAAATTAGATTCATCTGCATCTTTGGGACATAGGTCACACCACCCAAAGTACGGTCCACTCCATCACCCATTTTGATTTTTACCACTCCAATTCCATGATTCTACAAGTAGGACCATCACCTGAGAACAAAGTTCCTGCCCTCCGCAATTGAAGTAAATCAAAATAATCACTTCAGGAGTACATATGCATTATACATCCTGAATCTAAAATCCATCAATCTCGAGAAGAAGTATATATCATTGTGGAGACAGTGAGATATCTCCATCTTCCGCAGCTATCACCACATCAGCACTGCCACCATCACCGGCATTATCCTTCTTTCTCCAAGGATAATTCCTTTTAATGTGACTCTCCCTGTGATAACGATAACATACAACACCCTTTCCCTGGTCCTTGAATCTGACCTGCTGATTACAGATCCACCACCAGAATTCCTCCCGTTACCGATTCATTTCCCGAGCAACCAAAGCATATCCATGTCCCTCCTCCTGATTTGTTTTTTTTTATGGGACAACAACAATGCTTTTATATATGCTCCAAGTCCAGTGTGTCTTTCCCGTACAACAACGTCGTCACCAGACTATCATATGAATCCGGGATAGAAGCAAGAAGTAAAAGGGCTTTATCTTCTTCCTCAACCTTTACACCAACTTTCCCCAGTTGATCCAGATTTGCTCACTGTGCACCTTTCATATCTGTCAACATTCCCTCATTTCCCTTCAACGCCATTGCTTGGCCCCGTTGAACTAGGAGATCCTTCACCCTTTATTGTCAAAGAGTGAAATTCCCTTTGCCGTCAAATTATTGCACCTTGAATGGATTTGTCACTGCCACAGTGTCCACCGGAAAAATCAAATCTCAATTTTCTACCTTGCCTGAGTTACCAAGTAGCTCTGATACCACTTGTTGGGCGCAGCGGAGGCGTGTCGTGGTCCGAGATTTGATTTATCCAGAATATCCGACAAATCACACCAACAAGATGATGGCAAAAAATAAATAGCACCGACAGAAAATAAAATGAACACAGTGATTTTACGTAGTTCGGCAAAACTCGCCTACATCCACGAGAGTTTCCGTTCTTTACTAATAAAGAATTTCCCGGTACAAGAAAATACACCCCTTGAGTTTTATGGACCAAACCCAAGAATAAAAGACTCTCGTACAACCACTTTACTAGTTATCAAAGAACACTCTCCCCAACCCCTTTGTGTTATCCGAGAGAAAAATACCCCGAGTGTTCCCCGCACCTATCACAATTTGACTCACCCAAATTGATCTTCCCAGGTGTGTACACTCATTTTTTCTCTCCACCCGGTTGGATAGCCAAGCAATTAACCTGCTTGCCATGATCTTCTCTGCACTCATGCCAAGCCTTTTTACAGGCAATGTATGAACAACCTCAATAAATGAGCAGCACCAATTTCTTGACCATTTGCACATAGATGGTGCCATTGTCAAAGATTGGCAAAAGTTAGCACACCACTTTTGACAATACTATTGTTTTGGTGGGCTTATGCCTAACACACGGTTTTGAATCAACAGACGCCATCACCATGCAACTCTTCAAAAAGGCACTTGTATCTCTTTGGATTGATTTGAAACTCCAAATGAAATCTCATTGCACCTTATCATAATTTTTGTCGCGTCTGTTCTCTTGGTGCTCAATCATCATGACATAAAACCCATGGAAAATTGTTTAATGATTTTTTCCACTTATATTACAAACTAATATATATATATAATATATTAACATTCCCCCACTTAGTTTGTAATATAATTTCCAACTAACACTCATAGATATCATGCATAAGAAAAGTAACTTTCATTTTAAACTTTACCTTAGTGTAAATAATTCACAAATCTAAATTAAGTAATTGGTGGTTAGATTGCTTAAACCAACACTCAAAATAGATTAGAAATATTCCACGCATGAACCATCAATAACATTCTTTTATTCACAAATACTTTTAGCACTATTACCGGCCATGTGCTCATCCTAGTTCATTATCATGTACAAAAGATCACCCAAAACTTTTGCTAGAAGCGGCACCACTTCTTATGATCATATAGGTGGAAGTTACTTCAAGTTTTATTTAATTGAACATAAATAAAACACTATGAAATAATTCCATTAAGAATTAACTCTCAACCTGCTCACTTAAGAGTAACAAAATATGCACCTTATACTTGGAATGGTATACACTTACTTAGGTGCTCACAATCACTTAGCAACTTGTTTTTACCCTTTAAACCTTTCAATCTAGGGGTAGTACTAGAAGAAGGTTGGGTTACCATCACTAGTGATTATAGATCAGGGGTTTTAATCCCATTTCTGATATTGTCGAATTCAACAAATCCCTAGCTAAAGATTTGGTCAACGGATCCACCAAATTATTATAAGTTCTAACGAACACAATAATGACAACATCATTATTGATCATTTATCTAATAAATGCGTGTCTTAGGCTTATATGTCTAGATTTACCATTGTACACTTTATTCAATGCTCTAGATATAGTAGTCTCATTATCACAATATAAAGTTGTTGGTGGCATTGGACGAGGCCACAGATCTATATCAAGCAATAAATCTCTAAGCCATTCTGCCTCCTTACAAGCTGAAGATAAAGCAATAAATTCAGCTTCCATGGTAGAGTGTGTAATTACTGTTTGTTTCTTTGAAGCCCAAGAAACTACACCACCACCAAGCATAAATACCCAACCACTTGTAGGTTTTTGATCACTTATACTAGTAATCAAACTAGCATCAGAATAACATTCTAGTACATTTGGAAAGTTATTATAGTAGAGTCCTAAATCTTTAGTCTTTTTAAGATATCCAAGAACTCTTGTCACAGCTTTCCAATGTTCCCTACCAGGATTTTTAGTATATATGGCAAGTCTACAAACAGAATATGAAATATCCGGTCTTGTGCAACTCATTGCATACATCAGACTTCCAATTACACTAGCATACTCGAGCTGAGTTATTGGATTGCCAGAATTTTCTTATAACTTAAAGTTAGGATCAAAAGGAGTACTAAATTCTTTCACATTCAAATATTGATACTTCTTTAAGATTTTATCAACATAATGTGCTTGTGAAAGAGCGAAACCCCCACTATGTTTCTTAACTTTAATACCTAAGATTGTATCAACTTCACCAAGATCTTTCATCTTGAACTTAGAAGAAAGATACTTCTTAGTATCTACTACACCTTTTAAAGTAGTACTTATAATAAGCATGTCATCCATATAAAGGCAAATAATCACACCATACTCTTCATTGAATTTAGAATAAATGCACTTATCAGCATTATTATACCTAAATCCAATTGAGAGTAATACAGATTCAAATTTTTCATGCCACTGTTTAGGAGTTTGTTTTAGTTCGTACAAAGACTTAACTAGCTTACACACTTTATGTTCATTACTAGGTAGCACAAAGCCTTCTGGTTGTTCCATGTACACCTCCTCCTCTAAATTACCATTTAGAAAGGCTGTTTTTACATCCATTTGATGTACATGCATATTATATATAGAAGCTAAAGCAAGAAGTACTCTAACTGAGGTAATCCTAGCAACCGGCGCATAAGTGTTAAAGTAATCGACTCCTTCTTTTTGTTTAAATCCCTTAGCTACTAGCCTTGCTTTATAAGTTAGAATGGTTCCATCTGTGGCGTACTTCCTACGAAATACCCATTTACAGCCTATTGGTTTTGAACCTTGAGGTAAATCAACTAGAATCCAAGTATTGTTAGACAATATTGAATCCATTTCATCATTTACCGCTTCTTTCCAAAATGCAGCATCTCTAGACTTCATAGCCTCACTAAATGTTTTAGAATCAGCTTCTACACTAAATAAAACTGGTGTTTTATTAAGTAGAGTGTTCCTATTACCTTCCACAAGAAAGACAATAGCTTGAGAGGATATAAAATCATAAGAAAGTTCATTTTCCTTCCTTTGTCTTTGACTTCTCCTAGGTTCAATAGGAGTGTCAATTTCTTTTCTTTTAAGTTCACTAGAAGCTGCAGTTTGAGATGAACTAGGCACTTGTGATGGATTCACATTCACCATTGAATCTTTGAGAAACTTATCCTCAAAGAACTCAACATCTCTTGATTCAACTATTACCTTAGAATCAAGATCTAGCAATCTATAAGCTTTAGAATTTTCAACATAGCCAACAAAAATACTTTTAAGTGCTCTAGGTTCCAACTTGGTTCTTTTATCGTCTGGAACTCTATAATAGGTTATACAACCCCAAACTTTAAAGTATGACAAGTTTGGTTTTCTTCCTTTCCATAACTCATATGGGGACACTTTAGTCCTTAATGAAGGAATTCGATTATGAACATGACATGCGGCCAACAAAGCTTCACCCCACAAATTGTTTGGCAAACCTGAACTTAAGAGCATGGAATTCACCATGTCTTGTAATGTTCTATTTTTTCTTTCAGCCAAACCATTTTGTTGTGGTGTATATGGAGCACTAGTTTGATGTACAATACCATTATCTTCACAGAATTTAGAAAAATCACCAGATAAGTATTCACCACCTCCATCACTCCTCAAAGTTTTGATTTTTCTACTTAATTGATTTTCTACAAGAGACTTGTAAGCTTTGAACATACCAAATTACGTCATCCTTAGATTTCATCAAATAAACATGCACAAATCTAGAACAATTATCAATGAAAGTAACAAAGTATTTATTTCCACCTCTTGTTTGAAAACCATTAAGCTCACACACATCCGAATGCACAAGATCAATCATTTGTGTGTTTCTTTCAACTTTAGGAAAAGGTAATCTTGTAATTTTTGCTTGAACACAAGTTTCACACTTCTTATTCACATAGTCATTATAGGAGATAAATCCATTTTTAGACATGTAATTCAAAACTCTATGACTAACATGTGCTAATCTACCATGCCACAAAGAATAAGAAGAATCAATCAAATAAAGAGAAACATTATTAACTTTATTGATACTCAGTTTAAACAGTCCATTACAAGAATAACCCTTTCCAACAAATACACCATTCTTAGACAAGATTACATTATTAGACTCTAGTACAACCTTTAACCCCTTCTTATTAAGAATGTCCGCTGAGACAAGATTCTTCACAACATCCGGACCATGAAGCACATTAGTGAGTACCATCTTCTTGTCGGAGGTGAAGTCCAAATGAACATCTCCTCTACCAAGTACCTTGGCCCTCACACCATTTGCCATAACTGCTTGTTGTCCATCCAGAATTTCATAATTCTTGAATTGTTTCTTGTTATTGCAAACATGAATCGGAATACCGGAATTATACCACTAATCCTTAGAAGAGGTTGGTGTAGCCAAGTGGAGTTCAGTCACAGTACCAAGAGATAACATTGCTATAATTTATGTAGCATCTTCAACAAGATTAGCACTATAAGCATTAGCATTATTAACTTTTTGCTTCTTGATGGATTTGCACTCAGCCTTATAATGGCCTTTCTTACCACAATTATAGCAAACTCTATTTTTCTTTTTCTTGTCTTCAGAATCAACATTTTCAGAATTCTTTCTTTTATTCTTAAACTTCTTCTCATGAACCATATTCATTCTAGGATCACTATCAAATTCTTTCTTATGGAGAATCCTAGCACCTTCTTCAATTCTTAGATGTTTCAAAACACTAGATATGGTCAAAATTTCAGAAGTATGAAGTAATTTCTTTTGATAATCATTCCACGAAGAAGGTAATTTAGCAATTATTGCACCTACTTCCATAGATTCTGAAATTTCCACCCCATAATCTTTAAGATTTGAAACGGTCACTTGCATCTTATGAATTTGATCCATGAGATAAGAAGAATCATCAAGCTTAAATTCAAAATACTTTTTGATTAAAAACTTATCTGCTCCTTGCTTTTGTGATGCATATTCACGTTCAAGCATTGCCCAGATTTCCCTCGGACTCTTCACAGCGGTGAATAAATCGTAAAGGGTGTCTGACAAGGTATTGAGAATATGACCCCTACACATCACTTCATCCTCTTGGCGCTTCTCTCTTTGTTTCTTCACTTCATCAGATTCGCCATCCTTTGGTGGAGGAATTTCTGGAAGATCCAGATTGAGAACGTAGGCAACCTTCAGAGCAGTTAGGAAAAACATCAATTTGTCCTTCCAACGATTAAAGTTGGTGCCTGTGCCATCCAGCCAGTCCAATTTCACGAAGTCTTGATTCATCACTTTGATTGTGGATTCTTGAGTGGACTCCATGGAAACTCGAATAACACTTTAAGATTGTTGAATAAAATTAACCGGGTATGAACAAGACACGAAATAGAAATTGGAGAAAAATGAAAGATACGAGATTTTAGTATTACAACTTTGAAGGGAATACAACAAGTCTAAGGCGTGTAGAACACTTTCCTTAAAGTGTTATTTGCCCCCACTACTTGCTAACCGAGTATATGGCAAATTACTTATAGGATACAATAGACTAATGAAACAACCAAATAGCAATTTTTTGGATTGTTTCTACAAGAATAAGAATGCTCAAAAGTTGGTTGAAAATGGCCTTTATCACATATTTATACAAAACAAATTGAGGCCACACGGTTTTGAATCAACAGACGCCATCACCATGCAACTCTTCAAAAAGGCACTTGTATCTCTTTGGATTGATTTGAAACTCCAAATGAAATCTCATTAAACCAGTTAGGAGGCTAATGGTGCCACTGATTATTAAGCAACCGAAATGGAAGAATTGCACCTTATCATAATTTTCGTCACGTCTGTTCTCTTGGTGCTTAATCATCATGACATAAAACCCATGGAAAATTGTTTAATGATTTTTTCCACTTATATTACAAACTAATATATATATAATATATATATTAACATGTATACTCTCCCATTCCATTTATTCAAAAATAATGAAAAATTTACTAATTGATTGATAACTTGTTTTTCTATTCTCACAAAGTGATAAACTCACTAATAATTTTTCATCGTGATTTAGGAGGGTGTCCCCGACAAAGAATTTGAAGGATATTTTAATCAATGGAATTTCATAAATTTTTAGAGAATTAATCTATGGATTCCGTTATAGATTCCATCGGATTTTAATGGAATTTTATTCTATGGAAGAATGCCGAATCTAGTAGCATAACTTCATGACCATAAAAACAATAAAAAGATATATAAATATTCAAATAAAGTCAATAACAAAAAAAAACTAGTTTCATAAACTTTACAAAGATAAAAGGGATAATTACAAAAACATCCTAAGATTTGGGCTAAATAGAAAAAAAAGAGATGTTTCAAAATTACAAAAAAAAATAAAAAATACTCAAGTTTGATTCTGTTTTAAATTTTAGGATGTAACTATAAATATTTTCTAGATATAGGAGGTATTAACAATATTTCTTGCTTATGAAGGAGAAAATGTAAGACAAAATCAAACCTCAAAGGATTTTTTGTAATTTTCAAAAATATCTAGGTTTTTTATAATTAGTCCAAACTTCAAGTTTTTTTTTTTTTTGTAATTATCCCAAAATATAATTTAAAATTATCAAAATATGAAATAGTTTTGTAAATAACTATTATTGAAATAATTATCTCAACCAACAGTAATAACAATGATGATCAAAATTTTACCGAAAACACCAAAATAATGCTTCTATTAAGATGAATTAATGAAAATTTATCAACTAATGATTCCCGATAAAGAATTATTCTAATATTAACTTTTTCTAATTTTTCCTACTAATTTTTCTATAATTAAATATATTAGCAATCGAAACAAGACGACAATAAACTATACAATAACTATTCACAAAATTGGGTAGAACTTATATTGAAATGTTAAGATTAGTAAACAATACGCGATGAGAGGTGCATGAGAAAAATACGTTATTTTTTTCTTTTTTACCATAGACAATATTTATTATTCTTATTATTATTATTATATATTATTATTATTATTATTATTATTATTGGTGGAAAAATGAAAAATTTGAATTCCGAGGAGGGAAGATGAGAATTTTTCTTTCACAAATCTAGCTTAGAATTCCATCAAATTCCACCCAATAAAAAGAAATCCATGGAATTCATTGAATGTTTGAGGATGCTGGATTTTCGTGTAATTTATTAAAATCCAAGTTGAGGACACCAAGATTTAATGGATTCCATAGAAATTCAAATTGAAGACACCTAAAATGTTATGGAATTTTAAACTCCATTAAACTCCATAATTGGGGACACCCCTGTAAGGCTGCGATTGGATATGTGCATATATCTATTTTCGTTCTGCTAGAGAATGTTTTTTAACCAAACATACAATTGTTTATGAATATTTTCAGAAAATATATTATTCTCCCACTTTCAGTTGTTCTCATTTTTTTCTCTTACCAATCACATCTACACATTTTTTCACAAAAAACTAATCATTATTACACATTCTTCCACAATTACATTTCTAACTACCAATCATATCTAATCATTATTTTACTATTTTAAATCAAATCAACTTTCCTCATTACTTTTTCATCTCACATCCAATCACACTCTCAAAATTCATCTTTTTTTCTTCCAATTTTTTTTTACCACTATTCTCTAGCAAAAGTAAAATTTTCAAAATAAAAGCATATCCAATCTCACCTTAAGGCTGTCAAAAGTTCCAACTTTGAATTGTTGGGGGAAATTTTTGCAAAATAAACTATTCAAACTCATTCCAATTTTTAATCATCAATCACATCTAATATTATTTTACTAAAAAAAATATTACTATCAACTATCATCATTATACAATCATATCACAAATACACTATTCACTCTCTCTTATTTTTCGAATTACTAATCACATCTAATACTATTTTACTAAATAATTCATCACATCAACTATCATCATAATATTTTCATCTTACATCCAATCACGCTTTAAAAAAAGTTTACAGCTTTTCAAAAATAATTTTTTACCACTATTATATTCACTTAAAAAATGAAAATGGATGGAATGCAAGGTCATCCAATCGCAGCCTAAAGGCTTTGATTGATTGACTTTCCATTTCCATTATTCTCATATTTGAGGAAAATTTTGTGACACGTGTGATTGTTTGAGGGAAAAAATAAAATACAAATTATAAAGAAGATTTCATTTTTCTCCAAAATTAACTCACTTCTCTTTACCTCTCACACTTCAATACCCAACAATACTATTTATTTCTCTCTCATATCCTATTGATATAAGGAATTTCACCAATTTCTTTCATTTATCATAATTTTTATTAATTTTGTTTTAATCTTAATAACAGTAGGAATAAAATGAGATCCATGTTGCAATTTTTGATTAATTTTTTATTTTTAATTCTAGTTTCTAGCATTATATTTTACACTCAATAATAAATTCACAAAAAATCAATATCTCTAAAAGATTCTCCATCACATCAACATAATCATTATTTTTTCTCTGCACATTCAATTTTTAGTTTTTAAAAGAAATCCATCGTTATTCACTCAGAATATAAAAATGAATGGAATGAGAGCACAAACAATCATAACATTTAAGTGGCCGTTTAGTTACATCCAAAGGAAAAGGAAGACGGTTTCTCCATCCTTCAAATAAAATAAAATAAACAATAAGTAAATTACAGAAAACACATGTAATAAATATTAAAATATACTATGAAAACGAAAACATTGAAGTGACTTTTTGGTTTCATCAGAGAAAAGAATCTACCCTATATATATACACTAAAACACAAAATAAAGTTGACACATATCATCACCTCATTAATTTGGGATATTTGTCAATCTTTCATCATCTCAATTTCACATGGCAGCTTCATATTTATCTATGTGGCAATCCAATTTAAAAATTTAAATATAACAATTTTTTGTTAAAAAATAACAAATAATCCAAAGAATCAAGGACTCTATCTACAATATCTTTTAAAATTGTTATCAAAAAAATAAAGAGTTTGCTCACAATTAATATAGAAAAGTTAATGATGGACAAATTTAAGAGCTAACAAATAATCCAAAAATTAAGAATTCTATTTATTCTATATTTTAAATGGGAAAATTTCGTAATAAAATTCAAATTTAAGAAAATCTATCACTTCAAGATCTAAAATTTCAACCTTCTCAAATCAAGACTCTTTTCTATTTTTTTTCTCAAATTGGGCCCTCCCTCAAATTTTGGGTTCTCACTTCCAGACCTAAAATTTTAACCATTTCAAATCAAGACCCAAATTTTTTTCCTGAAATCGGGCCCTTCCCCAAATTTAGAGTTATCACTTCAAGTTCTAAAATTTAACAAAAAGAGAAATGTTAATGTAATATATCACGCCAACTACAAATATTATTTTTCTTTCTCTTTTTGTTTTTTCTCTCATTCTTTTTTATAATCGATACTTGTTTTAAACTGTAGAATTCAATCATAATTTAGATATTTTATTTTATTTTAGTAATCGAAAATTATTTTACTACCTCTTTTTCATTGATAATTTGGATATCTTATTTTTCTTAGTAACCGATAAATATTTTACTATTTTTTCATCTTGCTAGCTACATACATAAAATTTATAGATCTCAGTATCTACATGTTAAACAAAATTGACAATAAGTATGGATTAGAAAAAAAAAAAGAATGAGCGAAAAAATAAAAAGAGAAAGAAAAATAATTTTTTATGGCTAACATGATAGATTTCACTAATATTTCTCTTTTTGTTAAATTCTAAAACCCAAAGTGAGAACCCAAAATTTGGGGGAGGGCCAAATTTGATAAAAAAATAAAATAAAATAAAATTGGGTCCTAATTTGAGAATATTGAACTTTTGGGTCTTGACGTGAGAACCCAAAATTTGAGGAAGGTCCCAATTTGAGAAAAAAATAAAAATTGGGTCTTGATTTAAGAAGGTTGAAATTTTGGATCATGAAGTGGTAGATTTTCTTAAATTTGGTCCCTAATATGAAACTCTCCCTATTTTGAATTTCTTATCTTTTAATTATTATTATATTATATGTATCAAATAAAATGCAGAAAACATGGGAAAAATATAAAAACCGACAAGTTTATGAGACTAAAATTTTATCCTTGGTAGGGCTGTAAATGAATAGAGCGTTTGACAAACAACTCGTGAACAAGCTCAGATAGCGTTCGTTTATGTCCATCTATTTAGTTAACGAGAATATAATAAATAAATTTTAGGGCTCGTCTAATAAATTAACAGAACTTGAAAATTATGTACTCGTTTATTAATAGTTCGTTTAGTGTTCGTTTATAAAATATTCATGAACAAGCTCATGTAGCTTATATAATTATAAATTTTAAATTTTACATTTTACATATAAGTTATATACAAATATTGAAAAGTTAAACATAGATAATTCTAATAGCATTGTATAATATAACCTATAATTCTATATAATATGAAAAAGATTTAAGTTACAGTAGTAAAAAATTATCATTAACATATTAACTAAAGTTGAATTTGTTCATGAACATGAACACGTCAAAGGTAATTTTGCTTGTTGATTTGTTTACTGTTTGCGAACAATATTAGTCACTGTTCACGAACATACAATGAACAAGAACTAGAACACGAACGCGTTCATGAACATGTTCACGAACAAATTAAACACTAAATAATTTTAATAAAAGAACACGAACAATGTTTTTAAAATCTGAAGAGAGTCGGCTTTAGCTCGTATACAATTAAACGAATATTTGACAAATAAACTAAAGCTCGACTCGGCTCGGATCGTTACACCCATAATCCTTGGACAAATCCGTGTAACATACGAATGTTATTCTAGTAATAATAATAAATATAATAACATAGAAGAAATAAGAGCAAATGGGGCAAATTACCCACTTGGGATAGGTGATTGAGTTTTTTGACATGTAGGATAAAAAACATAGTTTTCTACCCACTTTTGGTGTTCTTTTACCACAATACCCTTGAGGCTTTAAATGCAAGCCTTTAATATGTATTTCTCTCTCTTGAAATTAAATACTCCCAATACATAACATACGTGAACTGTGAACACTCCCTTCTTTTTTGCTCTTCATTTTTTCTCTCTCTCTTCTTCTTCTTCTTCACAAAATATCAAGAAGTTATTTTTGTGGGCTTTCATCAACAAAATCGCACCAAAAAATCGAATAACAAGGTAATGTTCTTCTCCTCCTAATTAGTTAACCTTGTTTAAATCGTTCAAGACCAATATATTTGCAAAATATGTGAAGTGTTTTGTGAAAGGAAAAATTTTCTGCATTTATGAAAAACAATGCACGATATCGTGTCATAGATTAGGCGATATCGTGCCCCGATATATTAGACACGATATATCATGCCCTTTATTAGACACGATATATCGTCTTTGTATATTAGATGCGATATCGTGCCCCATATATATTGCACACGATATCGCATACTAATATATAGGGCACGATATATCGTGTCTAATAAAGGGCACGATATATCGTGCCTTTTATTAGACACGCGATATATCGTGCCCTAAAAAACGGGGGCACGATATCGTGCCTCAACGAAAAAGGGCACGATATATCGTGCCCCAGTACAAAACAGGCGCCTTTTATGTGTTCTGTGCTTGAGTGTGCTCGGACTATTATTGAAAAGTGGTTTTATGAACGACGCATTGCTGCTAGGGGTGTTCATTCGGTTAATTCGGTTAACCATTAACCGAAATGTTGAAAACCGAATTAACCGAATTTGCTAATTGGTAAAACCATTAACCGAACCGAAATTATATTTACCGAGTTAACCAACCAACTATATTTCGGTTAATTGGTCGATTAACCGAATTAACCGAAATTTCTTTAAATTACAAAAAATATATGTTCTATATATAATATATGATATAAATAAATAAATATAATTCATAGAAATTTATTTAAAATAAAAATATAATTTTCATATATAATATATGATATAAATAAATAAAAATATATGATATATATATTATATATAATTAAAATTATATACAAAATATATGTTTAATATAACATTTCGGTTAAATCGGTTAATTCGGTTAATTTCGAATTTTCGAACCGAATTAACCGATAACCAAATTTTTTAAAACCTTTAACCATTCACGAACCGAAATAATTCGATTCTGATCAATTAACCGATTGATTCGGTTAGCAGTTAACCGAAAAAAATTCGGTTAATTGAACACCCCTAATTGCTTGCTAATGATAAAGATCAAGAGCTAACACTTGAAGCAACCAAAAGATTAAATGATGCATTGAGATAGGTCGTAGAATGGATGTACAATGTCTTAGTAATGTGAAGTACAAGGTGAAAGATGGAACAAAGACTTATTTGGTTGACTTATCCCAAAGAACGTGCAAATTTATCGAGAATTTGAATATGAATTGATGCCTTGCGCCCATGCATCTGCAGAAATTAGGTATAAAGAAATTTAAAATTTGTATCAATATTTTCACATAATTCGTTCAATATTTTCAAATAATTGTTTGTTTATTTGTGCAGGAAGGCGAACCTCAATATCTATTCATTTGCTGCCCATTATTATAAAAATGAAAATCTTCAAAAATGTGGGCGGGTGAAGTTTTACCGTTCCCGATCCGAGTGAATGGATTCTACCACAAGAGGTGCGAGACTTAGTATGCAACCCACCAAATAACCCGAGACAAGCGGTCGTCCCTGAGACAAAGTAGAGTTCATTCCGCTGTTGAATCATCAAGTAGTCGTTCACGTAGAGTCAAATTTGTTCAAGGTGTGGGGGTGCTGGCCACAATTGCGTCAAATGCACTATGTCATTGCCGCTCGATGAGCACGAAAGTGCCTCAGTGACACAGTCGGGTCCTTCGAGACAAGTGCGTAATAAGAAGAAATGTGGAATATGCCGAAAGCGGATGATCATACCCGTAGAAAATGTCCAAGACGTCCGGATGATGAAAATTAGGCAAAAGTTTATTTCAAATGTAACACTATTTTCTAGAAAAACACACTAAGAGTCAAATCGAAACTCGTGTCTAAATGTGTTAATCATGTCGTAGTGCCTTTTACCGTGCGATATATATGCACGATATCGTGACTTATATAGTTGGCACGATATCGTGCCATATTATAGTTGGTACGTAATATTGTGTCTTATGTTTGGCACGATATATCGTGCCACTATATTTGCCACGTGGCAAATATATAAGTCATTTATATATCGTGCCCTATATAAGTCACGATATATCGTGCCAACTATATAGGGCACGATATCGTGCCAAATAATAAGTCACGACATATCGTGGCAAATATAGGGGCACGATATATCGTGCCCTATATAAGTCACGATATATCATGCCAACTATATAGGGCATGATATCGTGCCAACTATGATATAAGTGGCACGATATTATGCCTAATTGTAGTTTTGTTGTTCTGTTTTTGTTGATTTCTTATCTGCTAATTGTAACTCTTTTAATTTAAAGAATTCTTGTTTTTTTAAACAAAATGAATATTTAATTTAAATAACTCAAAATATTTAGAAGATATACAACAATATGTACTACAACTCCCAAGTACTACTATCAGTACTGTACTGGTAAACTTGTCGTGCCATATTCTTCCTTATCTCTCGAATCGATTTGCTCCACATATTTCCTATTAATCTTACGTGATGATACAACTAATGATGGAATGTATGGCAAATACACCACAATCGGTGGGGTTGTTCTCGCAAAAAACAATCTTTCGGTTTGCTAATGGAAAAGTTCCCACTCGCGGCGGACAGGCTCCTTACCTAAGGCGGCGTAGAAGCCAGCGCGAATGAGTACACATGGGAGAATGCGACGTAGATCCAGTCTGCACACGACAAAATGGCCCGACAAATTCACGATCATGTACACCGGTGAAAACAAATTGATAAATAATCAAAAAAATTTGAATGAAAAAAATGAATACACTAGCCAAAAAATAATTAAATTCAAGTATACTCATGATGCAGACTCCATTGACCAGGATTACCCCATCCCGGAGATCCGTGGCTTGGACAACCCTGACCAACTCATCCAGCTCCTGTCCGGGAGGAATCTCCTCCATGGTCGCTGGGTCATATACTGTGTCAGCAGGATCCGTATCATGCATACGACTCCATATGTGCCGTATGAAATCATACACATTGAAAAATGTTTATAGGTTAACAAGTATGATTTATTAATTTTACAGTAAAATGCGAGACACATAATAAATAAACTAACCGAAAATGTCGTAGATACAATCCTATAAGTTCCCACTTGATTCTCATGAGGCACAACCCCAAGAAACTGGGGATCGGACTGTAGTATGGACAAGTATGCATTTATATGTTGTACAGAAATGAAAGAAATCGATATTAATCGATAAAATATTCATCAACTAAATAATGCAAAAGAAACTTACATCATTTTCCAACTCTATCTTTGGATCCGCCATTTCTTAAAAATGATGGCCCAACAAGGTACATAAGCCTCACGTTCCTCCTGCAATTGGACCCTCAAATATTAAGACAGTGGAATATAAGATGTTAATACTAAGACGATAAGACAAATGCAAAAATATTTACTTACTCTTCATTAGACTTTAAGAAGCGGGTAAACTCCTTCTCGGACGGGGCTGGCTTGCGAGACCTAGGATCCCTGAATGGGCTGCGAATATGCCGCGACGGCTGCCTATCCCGAACCTGGATCAAGGAAGTAGGCGGTGAGGGCAAATCTGGACCAGATACCACGAGTGTAGGAGAGGGAGCTTGAATAGGAGACGGCAATGGCCTCGGAATCGGGACTGACACTCGTGGTCGCGGAGAATGTGATAACACGGGCATAATAAGAGTCGACAATGGCGGAAGAGAAGTCGACAATGCCGGAGGAGGAAGAGTCGTCACTACCGGAGGAGGGGGAGGAGTCGACATGGCCGGAGGAGGAGGAAGAGTCGTCACTACCGGAGGAGGGGGAGGAGTCGACATGGCCAGAGGAGGAGGATGAGGAAGAATCGTCGCTCACGGTAGAGTCGATCTTTGGCGGAGGAGTCGATCACGCTGAGGGAGGAGGTGTCGCTGCGATGATCGGCTCGGATATCTCGACTACCATGCACGAAGTCATCGTCTTGATCAAGGTTTGGGAATAGACGCTAATCTCCTCCCGAACAAGGTCCGAAACCCGACCTATCTCCCGATCTAGCGTCGTGTCAAGCGAGAACCCTCCTCGAGATGACAGTCTAACCGAGAAACGGCATCATCGACTCGTGTCTCCAATCGAGCGAACCGCTCCTCTGTAAGTCTCTCGAATCGCTGTCTGGCTGCATAACACCCGGAATCGGTGTCGATATCTCGTCGCAACTCACGGATGGATCAACACGAATATCCCGACGGTGGTGGATCATCGCGCGCATAGTCGTCGTGGGATGGATCAACACGAGTATCCTGACGGATCGATCGTCGTTATCATCCGGCCATCTAAAGGATCATCGGCCGATGGGATGATGGACCATCTGTCCTAAAGCCGCTTCTCCGCCTCAATCGTAGGAGTAGCAAAGTGTCGGCCTCAAACGGGTCTACCTCTCCCCTCCTCGCCCGCCTCTCTCCCCTGGAAGCAACACCTACCTCTGTCCCCCCTTGATAGGGGCTGAGGCGGTCGAATCGACACTCCTCTCTCCGCGATAGGGGTGGGCTCGAATCTGTACTCGTACCTCTGCCTCTGTTCTCGCTTAAAAACCGGTTCTCCCCTGAATGAGCGAGGAGACCTACCAAAATAATCGGATCATCGACTCCTCTATATATATCTGCTGGAGCTCCTCCTCTGGTCGAATCCAATATCTCATGACACACTAAAGCCTCGTAAATAATATAAATAAATTAATAAAAAATAAATTAATTATTAAATAAATAAATAAGTAAACACTTTAATACATACCGTGTCAAAGAAAAAATCATCATGTCAATAGCGGTCTTGAAAACCTCCAACGAAGGCACCAGTAAATCGGGTATCGGATACTCGAGTCGCCCAGGCATTACCCGGGCGAGGTATCGCCTCGAATGCCCAAATCAGTGAGAACATTGATAAGTATGAAAAATAAAATTTTTAAATATTTAAAAAACTAATTACAAATATAAATAAAATAAAAACATATACGTCACCAAAGACATAAGTGGCCCCATAAAAATGATAAGAAGGTGGCCGATATCTAGGTGGAACGTCCCTTATATCGGCCAAGTGGCGAACATCATGCAGTGCGAATATAATGCATCAATATCTCGAAAGGAGTATTTCCCCCGGGAACGCCTCCCACTGTGCATCGTCCCGATCAAAAACCCAAAAATGCAACGGTCCATCATGCGGTGCATGTCGGCCATCGAAACACAAGATATCATGTAAAAGGCAAATAACACCTTCGCCACCTTCAGGGCATCGTGCGGTGAGTCACGGAAGGTGCCAAGAGCAAATAAATCGCGTAAATGCGCGGTAACCCGATCACCCCTAGGCCAATACCGCCTATATATACCAGGTCTCGGTACCTCAAAATCACCGTTAGGGTCAAATGTGGACCCGAAAATCGCAATCCCGATATCATAGCAAAATCACGCCGAGAGAATCGATAGTCCGCTTCTCCGACGTGGAACCAACACTCGATTCCCGGAGCGTCCGCACATGCACCTCCATCGCAACTAATGCATGCGATCTTGCCGCATTACAACTCGGCTCCGTCATACCCAAAATCCATAAAATATCCGAAAGTCGATCGTCTAAATCGACTATATAAATCATCACCGATCTCCAAAGAACTCATCTCTCGATGGTCTCGAATAATATTCGATCGAACGTATCCCGCGATGTGGGCCTCTCTCGATGATATGAGGGTCTATTCCATTGTGGACCGACCTACAACAATTAATAAATTTCAATTTATTAAGATGAATTGTTGAAAAATTGCGAATCGTAGTGAAAAAAAAAAGACATGTGGACAATATGGATATGGATATCTGGCGCGATATAAGCAAAGAATACATGGAAAGAATACAAAAAAACCCTAGGGCACGATATCGTATCAAGATTTATAACTAGTTCAATTTATAACTAGGCACGATATCGCACCCAATTATAACAAGGCACGATATCGTGCGTTATACATAGGTGCGATATGTGGCACGATATCGCACTAATTATAACAGGGCACGATATCGTGCCCGTCCCCTAGTGCGATATGCGCGCACGATATCGCATCTACCCATTATAACAGGCACGATATCATGCCCGTTATACCTGGAGTATGCGATATGCGCACGATATCGCACTAATTATAACAGGCACGATATCGTGCGCTTCATCTTCTACATTAAATCGCGCGTAGATGCGTGCTACACCAAGTCACCAACATCCAACAATAACCCAACACACAAATTTATCAAACTTATTCACAAATTTATCCAACAATAACCCATTGATAAACCCTAAACACCAAAATCGAACACTAAAAATCCTAAATCAATTAACCTAACATAAATAGAGTTTAAAACTTAAAATCGAACACTAAAAATCCTAAATCAATGAATCCTAAATGACGATTGATATGCTTACCGTTCGGAAGGGGCGACGGAGGATGGTGCGGGCGCGATGGAAGCGAACGACGGAGGTGGAGGCGGAGCGGCGGCGGAGGTGGAGCGGTCGGCGTCGACGACTGACGATTGAATCCATGTTCTTCTCTTCTCGCACGATATTGGGCACGAAATGGGGATGGTATTTTCTTCTTCTTTCTTGTCGACCGATGTGGGCACGAAATGGGGGTTGGGTATTTCTTCTTCTTGAAGAGGATGGGGCACGAAATGGGTTTGTATTTTTCTTCCTTTTGACTGTATTTGAGCACGAAATGGGTGGAGTCGCTTATACTTTTGTTGTTTTATTTTTTTCACTTTTTGCTTTCTCATTTGTTTTTATACGATTCCCTATACAAGATATTTTATGTCTTAGATTTCAAAATTCAAAAACACCAACTTAAAGGAGGGGTATTTTTGGCCAATTTATAGAAAAGAAGTTTGTTATCATCCTAATTGGGTGAAAAAAACCACTATCCATAATGTGAGATCTTTAAAAATTTTCCCAAGAAATAATATATAGACATTTGGACTCCAACAACAATAAAAATGGTGTATGAGTACAACTACTACTAGCGTTTGTTCTGTGAGAATTTAAAGAATATGAAAATGATGGGCAAAATATAAAATAAAAATAAATTAAAAATAAAAAATGAAAAGGAGGACGACAGGAGGATCTAAATATCAGAGGACAGAATTTTTCCCAGGATCAAACTATTATGCTTAAGAAGCCACAAGCTTAGTTGTGTTCTGTTGTCCCTTCAATCCTCACTCTTCAGTTCACCCCATTTATTATTTCTTAATTTTCTTGAAACCCTTTATTCCCCATTCACAAAATTCAGTTTCACAATTACTCATAAACAAAGAAAGATTCGATTTTGATCAGATATTTCGATTCTTTTTCAAATTTGAACTTCTGGGCTCCCTCTAATGTATGTAATAGGGCTCCCTGTTTAAAAGTTTTCCGAAAATTCCCAGTCTTTAAGTGAAGTGAACACACTGTGTGTGTGTGTTTTTCACATAGATAGTGATAGATTTTGTTGGGGTTCAGTTCGTTCAGCTTCTCAACACTCTTAAAAATCACTTTTTTTCTTAAAAGAAACTTTTTGAGGCATTAATTTTGTCAGCATGCAAGTTTAGATTCCATTAAACACGAAACTCAGCCCAGTTCTTGGCGATAAGGAAAGTGTTTTGTATTACTGAGCTGTACTTTGAACGGTTATCTCTCTCTCTCTCTCTCTCTCTCTCTCAATAAATATATATCACTGCTGGCTAGTAATAATCCTTGAATAGAGCGCGAACCCTTTACTTCCTTTATACTCAGATTGCTTGCTGCTCTGAATTCTGTGCGCTGAAGTTTGCCCTTTTTATTTTCTTATAAGGTAACCAAAATTTTCTCACTTTTAGATCTCTGATTTTTTTTTCTCTTTTAGAATTTTCTTGATTTTGATGTTGATGGCCTTTTTCCTGTCTTATTTTTGATTTTCTTTTCGTTTTCTTTTGTTTTAGTACATATATGACTCTTTTTTTTGATTGTTGGTGTTGTTGATTGTTTCTAGTCTTTTTTTTTTTTGTTAGTTTTTTTTTCTGATAGAAAGCTGGTGTGGAGATTGAAGTCTGATTCTTTGGTGAAAAGATGAACGGGGCTGCATTGGTAGCCATTGCTGCCACAATTGGCAACTTTTTGCAGGGTTGGGATAATGCAACCATTGCAGGTCATTTTTTCTTTTTACTCTGCTAAATTTATTTACTATGTAATGCAATTTTTATCACTCTTTAAATAAATCGCCTCTATGTTTTAAGTTTTTTGAATGATATAATTTTATTTTCATCGAAATTGAAAAATGAAGCTAGAAATGTCTTTCCATCGTAACAACTTCAGCATGTTAAATATTTCCTCTTCAAAGTTCGGACGAAACATTCCACTTTGATGTATACACTCATGATTTTTTCAGTGTCTGATTAATTTTTTTCTTACATATCCAGGTGCGATCGTTTACATTAAAAAAGAGCTTGAATTGGGAGCTGGCGTAGAAGGGCTTATAGTGGCAATGTCACTAATTGGAGCTACATTTATCACCACTTGCTCAGGGACGATTTCGGACTGGATTGGTCGACGTCCAATGCTTATTACATCGTCCATGTTTTATTTTCTTAGTGGCTTGATAATGTTATGGTCGCCTAATGTCTATGTCCTACTTCTAGCGAGGCTTTTGGACGGTTTTGGTATTGGTCTTGCTGTTACTCTAGTTCCTCTCTACATATCCGAAACTGCACCATCAGAAATACGAGGCTTGTTGAATACTCTCCCGCAGTTCACCGGTTCTGGTGGAATGTTTTTGGCGTATTGTATGATTTTGGAATGTCCTTAATGCCCTCGCCCAGCTGGCGATTGATGCTTGGAGTTCTTTTTGATCCCTTCTCTACTGTATTTTGCATTAACGGTATTTTTTTACCTGAATCTCCTCGATGGCTAGTAAGTAAAGGAAAGATGATTGAGGCGAAACGGGTTTTGCAGCAACTGCGTGGCAGAGAGGATGTTTCTGGTATATATTTTTCTCCAGTTTTACGTGATTGGATATTTTACATTTGCTCGGTGACAAATTGGTTGTTTGGCTTGACTATGGGCTTTGTGGTTTGCAGATAGTGTTAGATGACTTTGAATGTTAATTTTGTAAAGGTTGATTGTTGTGTACTAGATGTAGTAATGTAAGAGCTGAATCTGTGCCTCACGACAAGATCATTGATCTTTTTATGAAATTTTCCTATTTATTGACTGATGGTTTAACATTTAGGATAGGGATAATTACAAAAACTACCCATGAGGTTTGGATTAATTACAAAAAAACCATAAATATTTAAAAATTACAAAAAACCCTTGAGGTTTGATTCTGTGTTAGATGTAAGGAGGTAATTGCAATATTTTTACAAATGTGAGGGAGGTGTTTGAAATGTTTTTGCTTATGAACAGGAGTAAACTGTAATGCATAATCAAACTTCACGGTTTATTTTTTTGTAATTTTCAAAAACATGTGGGTCTTTTTTGTAATTAACCCAAACCTCATGGGTAGTTTTTGTAAATTACCTGTTAGGATATCATAAGAAGAATATGTGCTGTCTGATTTGATTTTTCTAATGAGTAAAACTTTTTATATAGTTGAGTAATGGAATCTAGATCGAGTACAAGTTTATGTGAGCATGTAATGTGCTGCATGTCAAATTTATGAATGTCTTTCATGTGTAAGATGGCCAAACAAAACTTGTTTTGTCTGATTAACGGATTGCATCTGGCATATCTTAAGAAACCTGTACGTTATTTAAGGTTTTTTTCTTTCATTTCAAGTCCAATTTTTTTTTTCTGCGATTCTCACTACCACCTGAAGGTTGAACAGAAAAAACACTTATCTCATTGACTATATACTCCGAGCAATGCCCTTTAATCTTCCCTTAAGCCTTATGCTCAGTGTTAATTTCTCTCTTACCCTTTTCCATTGCTATTGCCAAAATGCCATACTTAAAATAGAATATAATGTAGACCGAGATATTGGGTTTAAGTTTTCTTTTTCTTTTCTTTTTTTTGTCTTTTGCGTGTGTGTGTGAAAACCTTGTGGTTTCTGTAGTGTAGACATTAATTGAACTGCGTCAATTTTTGTCTTCTTCCTTTTTCCTTCCATTTTTGTCTTTCTTTTTGTTTTGGTTAGGACCAGGTGTTCTTTCCTTTTCCATTGACTCTGGATGAATTCCATACACTTGCAATCCTATGTGATGCATTATGTGCGGAATAGCGTCATGCACAACGTTTATTATGCTTCTTTCAATATATTATGGTATAGCTCATCTTGCTTGATCAAGAAAATGACCTCTTGTGTTGTTAGTATGATGACTAATTATGATTAGAATCCGACATATGGCACACTACTCTAAGTTGTACCTGATTCTGTCTGTATTCAGTTTTCTTTGGTGGTTTAGGGAGGATCTGTTAAGACAATCTCTACCTTTTCTATTTTGTTGGAAAATAAGCCGTTTCAATGGTTTTTATCAGTAATCAATGAATTACCAGTTCCTATGTGTTCTCAATTCTGTCAAACATATTTAAAATGTTTCTTTAGTAATTCAATGTCATCCCTGTGCATCTTTTTTATCATGTGGCGCATCTAGGTCGAATTTTCTACCTCTTATAGTCCGTATCATATTACTGTATAATACTGTGCAATCTTTAAGGCCTTTATATGGGCAGCTTGAAAACTTCTCCTTTTAGGTTAAATCTTAATAAATGTTATTTCATGCTAAAAATATTTTAGGACGTAACTGCTATCAATGTGAAAGTGTTCACTTTTTGCTGCGCATCTTCTGCTGTTTTTGGCTCAGCATCAATCACAAAATGTATAAAATAGGCAGAATTATCTGAAACGAGTTTTAGCATGTTCAAACTCATTTGCGCGTAGAAATCAAACTTGAACAGTTATGATGAGGTTTAATTGTATAGTTATCTTATCATAAATAACACTAGAAATGTTGAAATGAGTTCAATCATCTGAAGCGAGTTTTTAACTCGACAAAGTTGGAACAAAATTTTCTGTTCTGTTTGCATGGGGCTTCCTGATACTAATACTTATATGCTTAATTATGGTACTATCAAAACTACTGTTACTAACAAAACCACTTAAAATCAATATATTTTCTGTAATTGATGAAACTTTCAAACTCATCGTATGACAAACTTTTATCCACAGGTGAAATGGCTTTACTGGTCGAGGGTCTAGCAGTTGGTGGCGACACTTCCATAGAAGAGTACATAATCGGTCCAGCAGATGAATTAGATGAAAATCAGGAACAAACTGCGGATAAAGAACCTATCAAGTTGTACGGACCCGAGGCAGGACTCTCTTGGGTTGCAAAGCCCGTCACTGGCCAGAGTCGTCTTAGCCTCGTCTCTCGCCAAGGAAGCATGGTAAATCAAAGTGGCGTGCCTCTTATGGATCCTTTAGTAACACTCTTGACGCAGTGTCACGAGAAACTCGAGATGGGGAGCATGCGAAGCATGCTATTCCCAATTCGGAAGCATGTTCAGCAACGCCGGGCGAATATAAAAAGCGAAGAGTGGGACGAAGAGAGTTTGCACGAGGGTTACACGTCGGAGGTCGAAAATGCCGATTCGATGAAAATTTGCATAGCCCGTTGATTTCGCGTCAAACCACGAGCATGGAGAAGGATATGATTCATCCCCAATCCCACGGCAGCGTTCTGAATATAAGACGCAATAGTAGTCTCATGCACGCCGAGGGAGAAGGGGGTGGAAGTACGGGCATTGGTGGCGGTTGGCAATTGGCTTGGAAATGGACCGAACGAGATGGCGAAGATGGAAAGAAAGAAGGGGTTTTAAGAGGATTTATTTGCACCAGGAGGGTGGCGCAACTGGATCGAGACGTGGTTCGCTTGTTTCGATTGCTGGCGGTGGTGATGGTCCGGCCGATGGAGAGTATTTCCAGGCTGCAGCTCTAGTAAGCCAGCCGGCTCTTTATTCGAAGGAGCTTATGGATCAGCGCCCGGTTGGGCCCGCGATGGTGCATCCATCGGAAACTGCTGGGAAAGTGTCAATTTTGGCTGCTCTTCTTGAACCAAAAAAAGCAGCGTTAATTGTTGGGATTGGGATTCAAATATTGCAGCAGGTATTGTACGACTTTTTGTTACGACAATATATTGAATTGTGTTGATTGTAAATGTATTATGAGCTGTGCAAATTTTATAAACACATGATATTTGGTTTCCATTGGCAATCTCATTATTTCCTTGTAGAGCTGTGCATAACATTGTTTCCACCATCTAATAACATTGTACTTTTTGAATTGCTCTTTTAACTTTCCTTTTCTGTGTATCCCTCTTTGGTATATGTCTTGTCGCTTTCAATACATTTCTTTTTTATTTTTTTGTTCTTATTCTTTCTTTCTTTTTTTTTTTTTTTTGAAAAAAAATCTACAGAGACTGTGTGGGGGAGGTGAGAGTTAAAGTCGCAATCATTTATTTCATACTCACTTTGAGATTATGTGACTTTACTTACATTAACTATACTATCAACTGAACGGTTTTCTCCAGGTGGTAAGTTTGAGTTTACGGAGTGTTTGTAAAAGCTTCTGCTTTTAGGTGAAGTAATTTATTGTAGAAGTAAATGTAGTTGCGAATCAAAAGTTGTTAGTGTTTGCAAATAGAATCAAAGTTGAGTGTTTGATGAAAAAGTTATAAAAGTGTTTATTTGTTTGTAAAAGTCAAGCGAGAAGCAGAATCAGAAATCTAAAGCACCCATTTGCCTGCATTTAGATTCTGATTAAATGAAGCAAAGGTGAAGAAGCGAGAAGTTCACACTTGTAAACACTAAAATGTGATTTTTTCAGCCAAAAGCTGAGAAGACTTTTTTCGGTGATTGCTAACACTCCTACATTTGGCAATGCCCTATGATATGCACCATGATTTTTCTGCTTACCTGTTCAACGAAACTGTACAAAACATGTACATGTCTTTGTTAAAGCTGGCCCAATTTGTTTTTGAGATGACTGGGATTTTTATTATCTGATAAATTCATATTCAAATCATATCTCATGTAGTCTCATGTTTTGTGTAGTTTTCGGTATCAATGGTGTTTTGTACTACACTCCTCAAATTCTTCAGCAGGCAGGCGTGGATGTTCTTCTATCTAACCTTGGCATTGGATCGAATTCTGCATCTTTCCTCATCAGCGGATTGACGAATTTTTTATGCTGCAGTATTGCTGTTGCTATGAGGTTCATGGACGTAGCTGGTAGAAGGTAACTTGCTTTCATTCGCCTTATCTCCTTTAATTTTCGATGCTTATTTATATGCTTCTGTCAAATATTGGGCCCTAGGAATATCTCTGTATGTGTTTGATTTTAAGGGAATAGTTTAAGGTTATTATAGTTGGAACTACATTTCCATTCCATAAATTTTGTGTAAATTTCGAAAGGCACAAGGATAAAAAGTGTTCCCACATTTTTATCCTTGTGTCTTTCTCTTTCGAACTTGACACATTTTGCGAATGGAAATGTAGTGGTTCCATTTTAGTTAGCTCTTTCTCGAAATTTGTATGCAAATTTATTATGAGTTCAAACTAATGCATACATTTAGTATTTATTACAAAAAAGTACCCCGAGTTTTGGGTTAATTATAAGAAAACCCAGAGATGTTTGAAGATTACAAAAACAACACTCGAGGTTTGATTCAATGTTAAATATATATAAGGTGGTTATTGCAATATTTTTACAAATGTAAGGAAGGTGATCGAAATGTTTTTGCTTATGAAGGGGTTAAAGTGTAATACAAAATCAATCCTCACGGGGTTTTGTAATTTTCAAAAATCTATGGGTTGGTTTTATAATTAACAAACCTCAGGGGTAGCTTTTTTAATTATCCCTTCTTGTTATTCTTTTCTTGGAAGCATGTTGTGTCTTTTCCCTATAAACTTATTCACCTTGGTACTTACAATGTATATTATTCAGGTCCCTTCTGCTGACAACAATACCCGTGTTGATAATATCGCTCATCGCCCTCGTAATCGGAAATGTTTTCGATTTCGGAACCTTAGCTCATGCGATAATCTCAACCATGTGTGTTGTGATCTACTTCTGCACTTTCGTGATGGGCTACGGACCAATTCCAAACATCCTCTGCTCGGAAATATTCCCGACAAGGGTTCGTGGCATCTGCATTGCTATCTGTGCTTTAGTTTTCTGGATTTGCGACGTCATTGTTACATACACACTCCCGGTGATGCTGAGTTCGATTGGCTTAGCGGTGTTTTCGGGATTTATGCTGTTGTCTGTGTCGTCTCGTGGATATTCATATTCTTGAGGGTTCAGAGGCGAAGGGTATGCCGTTAGAAGTTATTACGGAGTTCTTTGCTGTTGGAGCTAAACAAGGTGCTGCTGCTAAAGTGAGTGACAATGAAAAAGCTCAATAATCATGTAGCAGGTTTTGTGCAATGTAATTTCATTGATAATTAGTGTATTTTGTACTTGTTATATGCCAGACTGATCTTTTTATATTTTTCTATAAATATGGTAAAAGTTTGAATCTTCAAGAATCAGAAATCATTTCCAGCCCAGTTTTCCCCTATCTATAGAGATAGGGGATATATAAACGATTCTTCAAAGTCTAGCATGTTTTACATATATAGAGAAACATGGCAAAGGCTTAGAGGCTGACTATATGCATATGGGAAAAAAAAATCACAAAAACTACGAGTGGGTTAGTCTAATTACAAAAACCTCCAGTTATCTTTCGAAATTACAAAAAAAAAACCCTTAGCAAACATCTTTTGAGGTTTCTATTTGCTTAAACATAATCATCCTCATAAGAGTGCAATTTGTAATTTTGAAAGATAACAGTTTTTTTTTTTTTTTTTTTTTTGATAATTAGTCTAAACCTAAGGGTATTTTATATAAACCTAAGGGTATTTTTCAATATGTGTATATAAGATTATTTTATATTTTTCAAAATTATATTATATACACCTATTAGATGTGAGTCAAAGTTTCAAACCTCACTCCTCCACTCCAATCCCTTTGTAAAGGTTGTATTTTTATAAACAAAAAAAAAAAATAAACGAAGATATTAAATGGAAAATCCATCTAATCTGTTTTTTTGGGCCAAAAACGATAGGGCTTATATCAATAATGAGAAGAAAAACCTAGTTACACCGAGCAGGCACACTGGCCAACAAGCTCTTCCACAACAAACATATGAGTTGGGAAGAGAGAACCCTGCCATGGGGCAATACAGAAGGAGCAAAAGAACCCAACAAAACAAAAAATGGATAGGCCCAAAATAGAACAGGCCAGCACATTTTGATGTGGTTTGATATCCTCGAGTACAAAAACTTCAAAAAGGCAACCAAAGAAACACCAATATCATAGACATCAAAGGGTGCAGATATCCACCAAAACAGAGGCAAGACTTGGATGCAGAATTCTGGTGATTGGCAGGATTGACCACTGAACCATAAGTTCCTAGTATCACTCCCAAAAAAAAGCAGAAAAGCTCCAATAACCAAGAAGCCGGAGACAAAAGCAGGACCCCAGGAACAAGTAACAAGAGCAGATAAAACATAGAACAATCCAAATACACATCACTGAACTCAATTCACTCATTAACAGCTTTACCAACAATCTCTTTAGCTGGGGTCCTTAATTCTTCAAAAATACACAGGTTTCTAGTTCTCCACAACCACCACAACCAGGGGCGGGCCATGATTTGTAATTGAGAGGCCAACTACGGATGAGTAGACGGATACACACACCTGTTCGGTTCTTAATGGAACAGTATGGGTAAATATTTTTCAGGTTTGGGAGGGTTACGTCATTTGCGAGTAATAGGTATAAGTTCTTATTGGGTTTGGGATGAGTACGGGTAACAATAATAACATAGGGTTTTGGTAGAATACTCTAGCGCTAACACATAAAAACCAAATTATCAAACATTTATATACGTGCGTGTGTGTGATAATTATATCTAAATATATTATATTTGCATAAAAGATACATCAATATTTAAAGTTAAATATTTCAAAATACATCACTAATTCCTAATTAAGATGTATACTCCATAATTATATTATGATATATATCAAGATCTAGACAATAGTTTATTCAAACTTAAAAGTAATAGCGTAGTTCACAACAAATTTTATTTATCAATAATTTGAGTTCAAATAAAAAATACTAAATATTGCGGCACATACAGAGACACACATATATACTTATAAGAGTAGTAACAAAGATTTTTTTTTTTTTTTTTTTTGGGGGGTGGAGATAGCAACAAGGCTCCCGGACTCATGAGTGCATCCGCCCACCACAACAAGTAAGCACTAAGTTGTATCCTCTCTGCGAAATTCTTCTTTCAGGGGCTGAGATATGGCTCCATCAATATTTGAAAGCATATGATCAGGTAATTAAATCCTTCTTTCCAGGGTTGAAATATGGCTCCATCAATCTTTGAAAGTACGATGCGAGGTAATTAATATTGAAATCCCTTATGATGGGGCAATCACCAAACCATTTTAATTAACTTTATTACAATGAGAAAAATGTTCCAAATCTTCATTTGCTTCTCTCAAACTTTACACATAGGGTCCAAAGTCATACTTCTTCGGATCGGAGTTCATATGGGTAGGCGGGATGCTAAAGAAACACCTCCAAAGGAAGAACTTAATTTTCTTTTAATATGCATCTTCCAAAGCGGCCCACATATTCTTGGAAATGATTTTACCATGACATCTTTAAGGAAAATCCTATTCAAAGAGTTGGGTTTACCAGAGAAGATATGAAGATTGAAGAGAATTCCCCTTCACAGGAAGGTAGCGCGGACAATTAAATCTCATTCACCAATGTGTCTTGTGGAATAGGCGAATAGCCTCACCCTCAAGAGTTGATAAATAAGATGCACATTCCGGCTAAAACCTGAATCACAAAATAACTCAAACCCGTATAATAGAACAATCAACATCGAGAGGAAGGGATAATAGGTTTGACTCTAGAGATCGAGGATGGTCCCATATTACCATCACCCACCTTATACAAAAGCCCCTGTTTCAAAGCATAGAATGTTTAAGACTAACTCTTCTAAATCCATGAATCACTGGGTGTTTTGGCGATAAGTAAACTTGACAAGGAAAATACTTGCATTAAATAAGTTTGCAAACCAATAGATTAGGAGAAGTAATGAGTTTCTAAAGTTGCTTGCATAAAAATGCATAATAGAAGCTAGTAAAATCTTTGAAACCCAAACCACCCTCATAAATCATCTAATCTAGATAGATCAATTATGCCCAAATAAAATGGGCCTTTTTTTGTTTTGTAAAGTTTTAGAGAAAAAATATCACAATTGCTAACTATTCATCAGAACCACCGCAAAGTACCACCTTGTACAATTATGTTCCCATACAATCGCTCCCATGAGTTTCATTCCCCACACAATAAGCTCCCATCTCTCTCATTACCACACAATACATTGTAGCGTAAATATCCATAAAAAAGCAGAGCTCTACTCCGGATCTCGGAAATGCGGCAGGGAAACCAATAAGTAGACATCGTGCGGAGAAGAACCACGAGAAGACAACATTGAGGAGAAGGAAGAACAATCGAACCGCATGTCAACATGAAGAAGAACAAAACAAGGACAAAAATTGCAACAAATAGAAAAATAAAGCGGGAAAAAACAAGGTAACAAATAGAAAGATCACGAAAAACACAATGCGTATTTTATTCTAAAATAACATTTATTTAAATTGGTTTCT